>JAAAKG020138215.1:0-12693 GCA_010014905.2 Druon quercuslanigerum
TATATAAATTGGATTTATATTACAATAAAAACTGATTTGAAACATATTTTCACGATACTCTATTTCTCCGTTCATAAAGAAAGCAATGAAAAAACAAATAGAAATACATAAATAATTATCCTTATAATTATTTATGATTTTCTGTTTGCTTTTTTATTGCGTGTCCACTGCTTGGGCGCTACGCGGCGTCCCTTCTTGGAAGAATACAGTCCACGGGAAACTAAATCGCGATGCCACTGTATTGCAACTTGCATGTTGTATATAACCGTAAAATATAAAATTATGTTTCAATAATAAAATAAAGAACATTATAATTTTTGTAATTCGTATTAGTCACCAATAGAATTAGGCAACAGTTGCAACGTAAAAAAGAGCATATAAACAGTAATCTTCATTTTCCTAAGTAGAAGAGCCTATTTTTTTCATTTCGTCATATGTATAACATGCGACTTTCACTCAAATTAGAAATCTATTTTAATTGTTTGAAAACATGAAATTCTTTAAAAAAATTTTTGGAATCTTTTTTCAAGTAATGTAAAAACTTTGTCAGATCTTGAAACTTGTGTGAAGTCCATTGGAGTTTTTTGAAAAAAAAGGTTAACATTTGAGAAAAGCTTAGAAAGATTTGTAAAACTTTATAAATTCTTCGAAATATTTGTGGAATTGTATTAGTTTAAATACATAAAAAATTTTGAAATTTTTGAACAAACTGATATACTAATAGAGCAGAGGTCTTCACAATCCACAGGTGCAGCCTAACTCAGGATCGTTTAGCCTTTTTTAGGGTCTACGCATTTTTTGCGTATAAGCCTGACCAGACAAAAAGGGTCATTTTGACTATCATAAAACTTAATATTTGTGAAAGTCGTACACCTTTCCCTTTCGAACCTCACGTAGGGTCTTGGCTGGCCATAAACATAACGTTCGTCAAACCATTACTTCTTATCCAATCATACAAACTTCAATCCATTATCCCTTTACCAACGTGTAGTGAGGGGGAAAGGCACCGCTGTGACTCATCACAGAAATAACGTTTGCTAGGCCCCTAACCCGTTCTAGAAAATTGGGGGGTGGCAGACACCCCTGTGGCTTTTCATAGATATAACGCAGGTCACACCTCTACTCCTTTCTGACGTCTCGTTGGGATGGGTAGGGACTCCTGTTACTCGTCACAGAAATAAGGTTGGTGAAACCCCTGCCCCTTTTTCAACATATCGTCAGGGTGGAAAGGCACTCATTATAGAAGTCACTTTGGGCTGAACCCTAACCTTTCCACAATTTGGGGGCGGGAACGCGTCACTGTGATTGGTCATAGAAATAACGTTGTTCGGTTACCTACCCCTTTCTAACGTTTCTTGGAGGCGGGAGGATAGCCCTGTGGCTTGTCTTAAAGATAAGGTTGGTGAAACCTCTGTCTCTTATTCAAATTTTATTGGGTGAGCGAGGGCACCCCTGTGATTGGTCGTGGATATAATTTTTGTCGAATCCCACCCCTTTTTCAACTTTCCGTTGGGACTCAAGTAACATCCTTGTGACGAGTCATATAATTAACATTGTTTAAAACCCTACCTCTTGCTGATAGTGATGGGATATCGAAATAGAGATATCAAAAATATCGATAAACAGAGTCCGATATATCGATGCTAATAAATTATACAATCAGAAAGATTTTTTCCAACTATCTGAAAAAGGGGGAATAAATTTGCAAGTAATTATTCAAATGATTTAATATTATATAAAATATTATATTAACTTTGCAGAATAATATAAAAATTCATTATATTAAATTCTTTACCTCGGCCCGGGAATGCTTATTCCGATATTGCAAAATAAAGTACACATTTTTTCCATTAATATGATTTTATCATTTACTCTTTATTTTTCACTAATATTTATTCGTAGCTACCCTGAAAAATGTATTATTTTAAAAAGTGGCCCATAAAAAATTTGTTGATCTTTTTTGAGTGCACAATTTTTTGTCCAATCATCATTTTTCGTATCTTGCATAGTTATGACAATCTTTTAGAGTGTGTAAAGAAACTCATTGTTCTCGTATTAAGTTCTTTTCGTGTCTTTTGTTGTTTAGCTAATAATGCTAATTTTCGTTTCTTTTTTTGGAGTTTGAAATTGCTACAGCTCTGAATTTTTATTTTATTTTTGATGTTGTTTTTTACGAATAAAATAAAAACTACACGTCCTATCAATTCAAAAACGATCGAAAGAAGTCATTATGATAAATTGTTAATCTTTTCAACTACTAATAATAACTGTACATAGAATTTTCAAATCTTGAAAAAAAGTGGTTTAAAAATTTTCAAAATGTGCTCACTTTTTGCATTTTTATCCAAAATGGCTGGCTAGCGAACTTGACCTTCAATTTGAGACACTAAAAGAGTAAACCAAAGGTTAATCCAATCTGTTAATTTTTTCGAAAGTTATCATGCTCACAGCCCAGACATACATGCATACATACATGCAGACATAAATGCAGACAGACAGACACATTCGTAAAAACCTGTTTTTCGGGTTCAGGGGCTCTCAATACGTGGACTTTTGCCAAAAACTGGGGAGGGGGGGAGGGGGGGAATTTTACACAAATCTCGTACCTTCTCTGATAAGAATTCCAGATATTGAAAATACATCATCCTCGAGTAAATAGAGTTAAAAAACGGAATTTAAAATACCTGGATTATTTTTCAACAGTCTGGTAATCCCAATAGTTAAACCTGGCACAGCAGGTATTAAAATCAAGACCTGCACTACCAGGTTTTATTATTAGAACTTTAGAAACTTCTCGGAAGAAGATGTATTATCAACACATGGTATAGCCGGTTTAATTATCGGAAGAAACTGACCTCTGAAGAACCATCCATCTTATTACTTTTCAATCAATTTAATATAAACTTTTTATTACTGAATAAAAACTCGCATTCTTAAATTTAAAGAAAAAATTAAAACGATCCAATAAAACCTTTTCTTCCTTTTTTTATTTTCGCAATCGTTTTCAGAAGTAGAAGAAAATTTAAATAACAACGAATTATAATAAAGGATACCTAACTTCCGTTTCTACAACGATTTTCGCCAAATTAACGATCCCGATCTCTTCTATATTTTATTTCTATATTTCCCACAAGCATGAGGATATGCTCGAGGATATGCTCGACCTTTATGTGCTTTGAGAATTTAATGAGCATTTATAAGCATTTTCAGAGAGGATTTGAGAAATCGTATTTTCTATCTTTATTAATAATAATTGCATAATTTAAATTTTGCAAAAATTTGTTGCTTAATATTGGGAAGGAGGCTTAATTTCAACCGTAAAAAAGAAATAAATTCAAAGATACACCTAGAAGATTAATAATATTAAAGCGAACAAATTTTGTTTCTTAATACATTTTAAACACTTTTTAGTTGAGCTTTCAAATCAACAGATAAAAATTGAACCATAAGAAATGAATTTTTAACAAAGTACATGCATTTTTCTATAAAGAAATCTATTAGAAAAATTAATTCTTAACAAAATAATTCAATTTAAAAACTGAAACGATGAATTATTTACCGAAAAATGGTACAGTTTTAAAAAAATATATTAATTTTTAACTGAATATTTACAAACTAAAACTATAATCGTTAAATTTTTAGTTAGAAAAATAAATTTTAAACCAAAAAAACGAATTTTCAGCAAAAGAAATTAATTTGTAATTAAAATGATAAATTCTCAACCAAAACTATGAACATTTAACTGAATAGTGGACTTTTTAACTAAATAAATATTTTTAACAAAAAAATTAATTCTTCACAAAAGAAGGTAGAGAATTTAACCATTATGGTAAAAATGCATATTTTTGGTTAAAATATCGTCTTTTTGGATTAAAAGTTCAACTTCTTTCCTAGAAACTTATTTCTTCTATAAAAATTTATATTTTGCTGAATCACTTTGCTAAGAAATCTTTTTTTTTAGGAATTATATTTTTAGTTGAAAATTCATCACTTATGTTGAATGTTTAACTATTTTCTTAAAAATTTGTTTTACATTTTCTTAAAGATTGACCTTTTTTATTTGAAAATTCTCCTTTTTTGGTAAAAGAAACAAACAATCTTCTTGCTTTGAAATTCTATTTTTTTTAGGTAAAAATACATCAGTTTCGAGAAAAATTAATTTTTGGCTGAATTTATATGTTTTATTTGAAAATTCAATTTTTGTAGAGAAAATTCGTCTTTTAGCTTGAAGGTTCACCAATCCAGAATAACTTTTACATTTTTTTGGGTTAAAATTTCAATTATTATTTTACTAAAAACCCATCCTTTATAGTAGAAAATTAGTTTTTTGTTTAAAATAAGTTAATAAATATGACAAATTTTAATGTATGTAATAAATACTGCTATATTTCTTTAATAAAATATTCGAGTTTAAAAGTATTACAAAATTAAAATGCTAGTATTTAAATGCAATCAATCAATGATTTTGAAAATTGTTCGAAAATCAAGTTTTTACGATGACACACTTTTTCAGGTCCTAAAAGAAATTCAAAAAGTGAGCGACTTTTGAAAATTTTTGAGACCACTTTTTTTTTAATTTGAAAATTCTATGTAGCATATTTATAGTATTATAAAAGACGAACAATTTATCCTAAACCCTTTTTCGATAAAAAAAAATATTCTCAGAGTTATAGCATTTTAAAAAGTTTTTAAAAGAATGGAAAATCTAAATTTAAGGCCAAAAAACGCATAACATAAAACAAAGTTAAAATAAGAAAAACATTGATTTTTGATAGCATTTATAGGTTATCATATCAGCCTTTTAGATTTTCTTGAAAAATCGAAAATTAAAATTTTGATCGCACAATGAATAATGAAAAATAAATAATTCAAGTTTTTGGTAAAACTATGCAGGAAACAAAAAAAAGATGAATTAACAAACATTGTGACACTAAAAAAGGTCTACAAATTCGTTATGAATCACCTCTTGATATGACGCGTACTTTTTGTTTTATTCGTGAAAAATGACGTTGAAAATTAAAAAATTAAAAATTTGTGGAAAAATGACATATGTTACGAAAAAAAATGATTTAACTAAAATTATTTGCCCGAAAAAGTGAGACGGAGTTTTGGTTTTAATTATAAAAATGGAATTAAAAATAAAAATGAAAAATTTAAGGAAAGGGGACAAAAGGTACGAAAACAAATTAATAGAAAAAGTTATTCAAAAAAAGAGATACAAATTTTTAATTATTTATTATAATCTCATCATTTATGATTAAAAAATTATTAGACTGGCGAAACCAAGCAAATTACGAAAAAAAGTCTCAAAGAACAATTATAACTTTTTAAAAAAGCTTACAGAATGTCTTTTAACCATTTTGCAATAGTATTTGTAATTTTGTTTTTATTAATCCTAATTAATATGCATAAAATCGAAAATTCCAATATTACGCTAAAAGACACGAGATACATAAAAAATGATATAAAAAATATAACAAAAACAAAAATCATATTCTTAGCGTAACAACGCGAGATAAAGAAAAATGCCTGAAAAACGGATAGTAGTTTTTTTATTTATTTTAAGGTGGTTCAGCAAATATGCATTCACTAATGTCTATGAAAAATCGAGCGTGCAGCGCAAGTGTCACGATGACAATGTGTACCTCAAAGCCTACAGAGCTTTGTGCAACATAATCTTTACCTATACTTGATTAAGTAGAAAATTCAGTACATGAATACCTATAAAAATACTGCGATAAGTATCCGAGCGCAAAGCGCGAGGTGTTTTCATGTCGTGGCGCGAAGCGCGAGTCAACCATTTATCGAGCGTGAAGATCGAGATTCAACAAACGCCCTAAGCTTTTGGTATTTTTTTCATTGATCTTCTTTTGTTTTTGTTTTTGAATTAAAATTGACAGGTAATCTAAAAAGTATACTTGAACTTATAGATTTATTTTATTATTATATTTACCTATATAGTTCAGGACCACCGTCAGGACCAGGGCCAGAGCACCATAGCACCCCATTCCTTAAGTACAAGAAAACTCGATAATTTTACTGATAAACAAGTTGTTAAGAGTAAAACAATGGTAACTATTCTGGTACTTTTTTGGAGTATATATAGTCGTCACCTCGTATATCACAGGTTTAAATGTGCCATTCTGAGATATTTATTTTTCCCCCTTCCGTTTCTAGGAAACGAAAATTATATGATAAATTTGATTTCGGTTTTTAACTAAGGGAATATCACTATCAGATGCTAATTTTCGGTTTGTTTGACAATTTGATGAAGATTACGATTTTTCCGGGCCATTAATTTTGGAAATGAAAATTACTGCATGAGTTATTTTATTTCATGATGAAATTGATTACTAAATATTTCTACACATTATTAGTAAAAAAATGTGTAGTGCAAATTATTTTTTATTTTTCAGACATAATTATGCTATTTAAAATATTTAGCTACCACTCTGAAATTTGTAAACTTCGTTAGACCCTGAGAGATATCAGAAGAATACAATTATTGAAAAAAACATAAGAATATCTTAATTTAGGAAGTGTATACTAGGGTGGTCCAAAAATGCATTGCAACATTTTTTTTCACTCTAGAGGGCAAGAAACCCTTCCAAAAGTTTTTATTTCCGAAAAAGTAAATCCGCAATTCTTTTTTTTTTAATTCGAATATTAATACGTGCTACCGGACATTTCAAAACCCAATTCAATTAACATAGGGAAATTTTCGAAAAATTGAACTCATGTTCCAGGGTTTTAACCAACCATGCCACATTTGTTATGGATTCAAGAGGATTTTCTACGAGATAAAATCATACTGTTTAACTGTGGGGTAGCACACCAAGGGACAGAAGCGAAGCTTTCAGAAAGCACGTCCAGCTTCGCTTCCTGCATTGGGAATCGAACCCGCGGCAGCGTAGCTGCTAAGGCTGCAGTGTTGGAACATAGGACAATCACTATACCATCTGAGCCACGATGACTCCCTAAAAATTATTTATGTTTTTATATGAAAAGGGTTTATTTTTATTTTAATAAAATCAAAAAAACTCCTAATGTTCCTGAAACATTTCATATCTGGTTTCATTTTGAAAATTTAATTTTGAGAGAAAACGGCTTTTCGTGGAAATGTGCAATTAAAAATTCTTGTTTTATTTGTGACAATGCAAATCAATAACTTTAATGAAAATGATCACAAAAGAGTAAATTTCGACAGAAATAATTGCCAAAGTTCAAAACAAAAAAAGATTCAATTTTAGAAATGTTTGTTCTCAATTCTCACACGCAAGGTACTTTAGTGTCTTCGAAAACAAGTTCTCTTGTTGATTAAACATCACCATGCACGTGATTACAAAAGAAAGAATATTCTTAGCAAATATGGGTAAAGTCATTTCTTATCGTCTAGCTCTGTAATGGGATGAGAGTAATGAATTCACTTGTGTTACTTATTGGTTTTAACTTGGAAAGTATTATTTATTTTGTCAAAGTTGCGTAGATGATACAATCTAGGATAAGGGTAGCGCAAAGATTGCCAAACGCTCTCTATGTTACACGTCGCTTAGACTGCTCTCACAATACATAGTAGAGCTAAGCCTGAATTTGCTCATTCTTCTATACTAGTTTTCCCAAATGCTTATGAGTTTCTTACAGCACCCTTTTTAGACATATTTTAGTCTCTAAAATTTATTTCTCCTATTTATAACTCGTAGGTACTTTTGCAGGTGCAGGTACTTCCGTTACAACCTCATGGGTTGGTGCGCTTGTATAATGAACAGTGGGATTGGCCTGAACCTGAGTTTTGACGCAATTAAAACATAGCTTCTTAGGAAGGCAATTTTTGATTTTTTCGAAGATTCCGCATCTGAGCAGGGAAAATATAATTACTAATCCTATGCTAATATATCCTATATACTTTAACCATTCGTGGACCTTTTCTTCCTAAGTCTGTATTTCATGGTGAGAAGCAATCTTGCCTAACAGGTTTCGCGTATCACCTAGACTAGCGTGTCTAGCGAGTCCTTATCGTATGGGGTTTTGCAAGTCTTGTTTAATGCAATGGTTTTATTCGTTGGTAGACGTTTTGGCTCTTGACAGGGGAAATCTAAAGTTTGCGTTCTACTGGTTAAAAGTATTTACCTTTCTTAGTTGGTATATAACTCTCGCTGTTTAATTTGAAAGGTGAAAAGCTACATTCTACACAGTCTTGATATTTTTTAATAATACTAGCGTCACAGTTATTTATGTATAGGGTAATGCCTATGATTGAGTTGATTTTGGTTACAAATTGTATATTCGGCAAGTGACTTACATTTACTGAGTGTTTCGCGATCGGTGAGAACTTAGGAAGTTTTTCTAGTGAGTAGATATTCGTATCCGGATATAAGGGATATGTGAGTGTTTTGTATTAACTAAGGTCTAGGGATGACATGAGTTATTGCATATTCTTCTTCCTTGAATACAGGTATACCGATAACGTACGTCAAAGTCTTTCAATTATACACTCGAATTCGGCGTCTTTAAGTGGGAGCAAAATCAGATATTTGTTGAATTAATCTTGAATTGACTAGATATAGTTATTTCCCAAACGAGCAGTTATCAATGGCCCGAAAATATCCATTGCTATGTTATCGTTAGGGTCAGCTGACGTATCGGCGATATTAGCTTCACTCTGATCTTGTATTCTAGTTGTTTTCTTTTGCAACTGACAAACTGGGCCATAAAGGATCCGTGCGCTTTCTTGTCAACATTTTTCTTTTCTTCATTTGTCAGGGTTCTCATGGCATTATAGCATGTGTGGAAGCTTAGTTTTGGATACCGGAAGCATGAAAAGCTGATGATTTCTTGAATTTTGAGTTTTTCTAATGGTGTAATCATTAGGTCTGTGAAGTGGAGTCGTATTACTGCCAATTTCTCATCAATGAAGTCTTTCACTTTGAGGTTGTGTAATCTTAACCAAGACTCTTGATAATTTCCAAATTAAAACTTGGTGATCTTTACACACAATTTTTCGCAGGAATTTGGTTTGTTCACTTCCCAGCTAGGGGTTTTATCTTCCTTCCATAAGGCCAATTGGCAGCCATTTTATTGGTCAGAGCTGATTTTGTTGCTTGTAAAGTGCTCGCGGTTTCTTCATCAGAAAGCGTACTTCCTGAACTATTTTTCTCAACATTTTCTTCTGAAGAATCCGTGATTGCAAACAATCGTGATAAGCAGTCAGAACCTTTGTTCTCTTTCCCTTTTACATACTAGATTTCATATTTGTATTCTTTTAGTCTTAATCTCCATCTTATTAGTCTGGATGATGGATCATTAATTTAGTTTAACCATGTCAGGCCTTGGTGGTCGGTTTTTATTTTAAATTTTCTTTCTAACAGATACTGCCTGAGTCGTTTTACGGCCCAAACGATGGCTAGAATTTCCTTAAGGGATGTACTGTAATTCTGTTCTGCTCCATTTAATGTTTTTAAAATCTAACAGCATGGGTGTCCTTCTTGTGATAGAATTTCCCCTAAACCTTTGTTGCTGTCATTGGTTGTTAGTAGGAACTCTTAAGTAGTCGGGGTATCTCCCAGTTAAATACTGTGTCTTTTTTTGTTAGTATTGTAAAGGATAAGGATGATTGGATTTCTTTTACATTTCTAGGCTCTCTGAAATTTTTTACTGCTTCTAACTTTGCTGGGTTGGGCTTTCCTCCATCTTTGGTAATAACGTGCCCAAGGTAATCAAGTACAGGGCGGTGATATTCACGCTTATCGGGCAGAAGATTTAGACCTGTCTGTCTGAATCTTTCGAAAAATGTAAAGAAGTTTTTGTTATGTTTCTCCAGGGTGCATCCGAACACACCTATGTCGTCGAGATAAAAAAACATATTTTTTCTAGTAATCTTCCTAATGCTCCATGCATCATTCGATAAAATGTGGCTGAGGCATTCTTTAATCCAAAAGGCATCCTTTTAAATTCGAAATGCCCTTCGGATGTTGAGAAAGCTCTGTATTTTTCTGATTCCTCTGCTATAGGTATTTGATGAAAACCGGAGCTTAAATGGAAAGCAGAGAAAAATTTAGCTTCTCCTAACTGATCTAGGATAACATCTATCACCGGAAGTGGATATGCATCTGGGTCTGTGTCCTCATTAATCTTTCTGAAGTCTATGACAATTCGCCATTTTTTCATTACCGAAGCGTCTGTTTTTTCGGTACTACACAAATGAGGGAGTTGTAAGGTAAATTCGAATTTTTTATCACTTTCTGTTTCATATAATATCACTTTCCTGTTGATATTTCTTCTTTATGACACTCCAGTGGCTAACATGATTTAATGTAGACAATTTTTCCCGATTTAAGGACAATCTCGTGTTCCAAAAGGCGGTATAGCAGTGTAGGCGGTGTTGCAGCCTAGTTTTTTCTTATAAATCTGTCAGCCGATATCCAAGAGCTGCTTCCTTCTGATTAAAAGATGCCCTATGTACTTCTCTTATAATCTGAATGAGTTCGTATTTCAGTACTTTGGTCAGTCTCGGGTTTCTGTTACAGTCGTAATATGGAACTATTAGTTTACTATTCTTGAATAAGTAAATCCCGTCCGGTATATGGGGATTATCATCAATGAATATTTCTTGGTCAGGTACATTAAGGCTCATTCTGTTGATTCGTGCCATGTTGCCACTAATAAAACATCCATCATCATGTTGACTTAATTTTTGATTTTGTAGAATCAGATATTGGAACTTAATTAAATATTTTAAAAAGGATAACCATATAATTTCAGCTTCTGGAAAAAAAATCAGCATCAACTATGTGGAAAACATTTTTTCGCCCAAAGTTAATAATGTAAGTGGCATAATGTTAGTAGTGTCGGTCCTTTCCCATGACGAAATATTTTTACATGGAGAACACCTGCACTTCCTTCGGCACATTTTTTTCTTTAATAAGATTAATGGCTGCACCAAAGTTGACCAGTAAACTGTAAATCAATCCATTTGAGTTTTTGCACCTAATCGATAATTATCTGCCGCTAATATTTGAAATTCTGCATTCTCCTTGTATCCTAGTTGTTTGTTTATTTCTTGAAATTCCTGGCTTAAAATTTTGCATTTTAGCATAGTAATGTGCTGCTAAAGGTCCGGGTTTCCGCACTTACGACAATTCAGCTGTATTATTTGTTAAAAAGGCATTTTAAAATTCGGTATAGCTGTTCGGAACTCTTGTTTTCCGGCAGCCTGTGCTTGGTATGATTTTACCGATAGTACATCACTGCGCATCGGGGCCCGAAGGTGCGTTCGCATAGGTGGCTGTACTACTGCTTGGGATTCTTTTAACCAGATTTTCATCTCCGCAGCCCGATTTTGGGCGTCGCATCGGCTCTTTAGTTTTTGAGCTTTAACTTGCAGTCCGATTTCTCTTCTCAAGTTCAGCATAAATCTTTTGAGGGATTCTCTTTCTTTTATTTGGAAAGCAATCTTTCCCTGCATGCGTTTCTTTTTTAGTGCGTTCTGATTGCAATTCATTTTCTTCTTCGTCTACAGCCTGTCTAAAACGCCCATTGAAAATTTGACTTGCATCTGTAGGACCTTGTCTGCATGTTTCTAATTGATATCTAAGAGCAGAAGCTGATCCTCTCAGTTATAAATTTTGTCTCAAAGCCTTCTGTCTCGTGCCCTTTATACTGATAGCATAAGATCTTTTACTCTAATGCCATCCTGCCTGGTTAGAGATTTTATGGTTGTTATTATTTCCTGAGCAGGAATAGTGCCAGGAGGGGGCTGTCTTAGAACCACGGTAGTTTAAGCTCTCGTTGGACTCACAGATTCACGTGCTTCATCTACGTGATTTTGACTAGCATTAGTAGGGATGTCACTGAATGGTCTTATTGGCACGAGGGGTTGATTTTCTTGCCTTACTCAGGATTCTTCCGTGCTGTTCGCCCCATTCTCGTTTCCTTGCGCGTTAATTTCTAAGTCTGCTTTGTTCCCCATATTCTCATCGTTTATTTCCGCGTTAGTTTTTCTTTTCCGGTGATAAGTAGATTCTATTCCATGGCCCTCATCATTATCAGAAGTCATAATATCTCGATCTGTGTACGTTTCTACTTTCGACGGGATGTCCAGTCTTTGCATTAATCGGAAATTTTCGTCAACCCGTCTGTTGTTTTCGACGTAAGTCTAAATACTGCTTCCTCTAAAAGTCCCATCCTAGACAGCATTAGGTCGAGTTTCTCCTTAGTAGTGAATAAGCTCATGTTGCCCGGTCTATTGTTGTGAGCCAGCGTGTATGATTTTTCCTACATTCGAGTGTCGCGTGTAATGGTGTCGCGACCGCGTTAAAATTTTCATTTTGATATATTTTTTTTATAATTTTCACTTGTACAATTCGTCTACATGGAGTATAAAATAGTTCTTTTGTTTGCCAATTTTCTGACAGGATCGCCAATTTGTAACGGGGTGGCAGTAATGAATTCACTTGTGGTACTTATTGGTTTTAACTTTAAAAGTATTCTTTATTTTGTTATCGTTTCGTAGACGATACAACCTTGGGTAAGGGTGTCCGAAAGACTGCCCAACGCCCTTAATGCCTAGACTGCCCTTATAATACATAGCAGAGGGAGTTCGGAAGAATACCAGTTTTCCAAAATGCTTATGAGTTCGTTACAACTCTATCTTTTCGTATTTGTAAATTATTTCAACTCCATTATTACAATTATAAT
>JAAAKG020138216.1:0-12692 GCA_010014905.2 Druon quercuslanigerum
TCTAAAAATTCAACCATTTGGTGAAAGTTTAGTCTTCTTAAGTTCTTATGCAGATTATTAAAGTACCTAATTAAAAGTTGTACTACTTAATTCAAATTTCAATTGATAGATTGATGGATTTAACTATTTTGTTGAAAACTCTATTTTTAGGTTAAAAATTAATTTTCTTAAGTAACAATTTAACCAATCCATTTTTTATTGAAAATTTAACTATTGAAGTTTTTATTGAGAATTTATCGTACAGATTTGGTTGGTAAATTAAAATCTTAGAAATAAATTTTAAATAAATTCTTATTCATTCATATAATTAGTAGAACATTTCCCTATTTTGTTAAAAATTAGTCTGGATTGCAAATTTATTATTGGTAGTAAAAAATTCATGTTTCTTCATTGCAAATGACAGCGTCTTCCCACAACATCGTCTGTTTTGAACATTTTTATTGTTTAGTTCAAATATTTTGCCTTTAATTTGTACTCTGAAATTATAAAGAATCAATTGAATGCATTCTATTTAAAACTTTAATATTTTCTTCTTCTACATAAACAGTTTAAAATTGCCACATATTAAAAATATATATTCTTTTTCACTAAAAAATTCTAAATTGAATGAAGGTTGAAAATAGCCAAAGTACAAATCTTCCACTATGGGGAAAATAAATTTCAGCATTTTCACTCTAGCCATAATCGGTTTAAGCAGGCAGTGGAGGAGTCAGGGGGGACCGAGTGACGTCAGTCCATTGTCAAATTTCCCTCTCCGCTCGGTTCAAGTGAGAAGATCACATCTGCCGAAGAAGTATCGAAAACCCGACACGATCCCGAGGCGATATATCGACTTCCCGATGCAAATTCGAGTCGAGCTAAAACCGACACGATGCAAACCCGATATCGGAGGCTGGGATCGAGTCGGTATCGTTTCGATATCGGGAAATATCGCTCGACGGCTTCACTACCTGTTCGGTTCATTAGAGACAAATAAATAACAAAGAAAAAAAAAGGGAGGAAAAGGGAAGTCAACTACAGCATGTCTTTTTTTTTTAATTGTATTATTTTTAGTCTCAGTAAATGTTAAACTTGGTTTCTAAATAAGTATTTCGGCGGCATTCATTTCCACAGTTGTTACAGTTATTAATTAAAATAATTTCGTTAATTAAAAATTAGAATTATATCACGCCATGTCCTTTTTTGCATGGCGATAAGTGAAAAAATATCAACTTCGCAGTACGTATTTTATATGGATAACCAAAGTTAAACTTAAGAGAGCATTTTTCAAAAATATGTTTAGCCTTAAATGTAACCATGAGAATATTACTGGAAAGTCAATAATTTGCGAATTGGTCATTTAATTCGTGTTATGAAATACGATAGAATAATGTAAACTGTCGTTTTGTTAAACGTCATGTGATTAAAAATATTATAGTTTATTTATAAATGTTTTGTGGACATGACCTATTGTAATTCTGAGGAAAATCTTATATTACGCCAAGTCCAAACCAATTTTCCACGTCAGCTAAAATATATTCATAATAGTAATGGCAGTTGTACTAGTATGTTCTTGATTACGCAGTATTTTTTTATCGATGCACGTATTTCGACATTTTTAAATATTTTAGTAGAGTATATTATGGTTCAAATTTAAATCTTAGTTTGGAAGTTGAGGAACATCACGTACTATAACTTTAGCAAGACGATTTATACAAGAAGTTACATTGTCGAATTTTGCATTTATTGGTTAAAATTGATGAACCCATAAAAAATACTATTTTATCACGAGAATAAAGAAACAATTTCGAAAAATTATCAAATTCTACCAAAATCATCTTTTTACTTTAAATTTGAAAAAAAACGGACAAATAGTGGCAGAGGCAAAGATATTTTGGTCGAGTTTTTCACAGGAGCGTACAATTTTCCATGCTTGCCATCGGCACTATTTTCCCTAGATACGCCGCTGATAACCAAGATGGCTGGGTGCATATTACTACGTAATTAGTTTTCTTTCTTTTCCTTAGTTTTCTAAAAATTACAAATGTAATTTACATTTGATCAAGTGACTATGGGCGGGATTTTTGAATTCGTTAATCTAAAGGTACCCAATTGCCTTGTAGAAATAACTAATATTGATCAATTAATTATTTATTTGCCATTATTTATCACTTTTCTAAACAAATTATTTTAAAAATAATAATAAACTTCTTTATTGGCCTTCATAATCTGCATCGGTTTCGAGCTATTTTCATTTTTTTAGTGCTATTTTAAATAACCTAAAAGCTTTAGTTTACAGGGATTCCATAATTATTTTGTAATGAAATTAATGAAATATGATGTATAGATTTGTCATATTTGATTTAAGAACGCACTGTACAAATACTCGCATTAAAACCTCATGAATTATCTTGAAATCTCCGAGAAATCTTTAGATATTAAATTAAATAGTTAATAATGAATTATTTTAATAAATAATTTTTGATAAATAGATATTTGTTTACATACCTGTGGGCCTTTAGTCGCTTATAACCTGTATTTTTAAAAACTGTCTGATAAAGTAAACTATTTAAAGTAAATCGATTGAACAGCTTTATAAGAGGTTATGCCAATGATTCAAATCTGCCAAATGCTGTCCCGCCCAAGTAAATTACGTTCGCCATCTTTAATATGTATTATACATAGTTTTCTACAATTTTCTACGTATATTACGTCGTTTATATATTATACGTAGAAAATCTTGAGTGATATGTCACAACCCATCTCTGGGGCGAAGTGCGACTAGGGACGAAATTGGGGGACCTCATGGCTAGACCGTGTATTCTTAGATCATGTGGGTCAGAATGCTCTATAGCATCTCATCTCTGTCTATACTGGCCAAAGATTTACAAGATGTCTACACGCGTGCTAGATCGTTGAGATTTCCAAGAGTTCTCTTAAGATTTTCCGCGCAGAAATATGAGATATCATAGTACCCGGTAATAAGGTTCGAATCATTCCCTGGCCTCGACCATGTATGTGTATGTAGGAGTAGTTCTCTTACGATCCGGAGACGAAGTGTCGGTTGAACTAATCTAACAGATGGCGTCACGATCAGTTGGTCAGACTTTTGCGTTGAATTGCATTAAGAAAAAGCAAAAATAATTAAAAACTTGATGCTGTTTGCAAATAAACAGAAAAAATGTGAAAAAATAATTTTGAGATACATTTTGAAAGCAGTTTGAACTTTATATTTCTATGATTTATTTTGCTGATATTATTGATTCTATTATTTGTTATATTTAAACAAATTATTTAATGTTAAAATTATTAATGTAGCTAATGAAAAAATTAATAATATTCAAGACCTCAATGACAAAAATATTTAAATCATATACATGAACAGAAGATTAATAAAAAATATATCACTTGTATCCAATATAAATATAACTATAATTAGAGTATGTAAAACTACAACTTAAATTGCATAGTAAAGAATCTTTGTACCTTTAAAATCTGAACAATTTCATGTTTTGAAAGAAATAATTTTTAAAAGTAATGGTAATTCTAATTAAAATTAAAAAATTCGAAATGGAAAATGAGAAAATGGATTTAATATTATTTAATATAATGTATATATTTATTTAAATTGAACCGACCATCATATATACATTTATACAGTTCAATAATTTATTTGTTGCTTAATCTTGCAAGCTTTTTTCTCGTGGCATTCAAGTTTTCTTGGTCTCGAATTGGAAGCATTTCGTTTTTAGTTAGTTCCCGCATTCTCTCTCTCAAACTTAAATAGGTGTGAATCACAATGGCAATCAGTTCCGAAGTATGTTGATCACAAGGAAAAGAAAATACAATGTTCCTTGCGACGTCTTAACGTCTGCTATATTTAGCATTTTTATTTAAATTCAAAGGAGATTTTTAATTAAATAGTTAATTATATAATTCCAAATCTCATGTCTAAAATGAACAGGCCATAAACTCTATAAACAAACGTACCTTAATCTTGACGTTTCCATCAGGTCCTCTAACCTTCGACTCCCAAATGATGTCAGACTCCAAAAAGTGATTTTCACACACTGCATGTTTATGGTTTATCACAATGTCATTCCCACGAAGAAACAGTAAGGAGTGGTATCACCCTATGTGCATGGAGAGGTGGAACAAGGAGCACCCAAAAATTCGTTAATGTTTGCCACGAATGAGGTATTTTCACTTCAACCACCAACTAACTTCACTTCGTTGATTGCTGAGGGGAAAACAAAGGACCAAATGCATGGATTTTAGTCCGTTTTTTCTCTATTTCGCTAATATCTTCGTAAAAACTAATTTTGTCTGTATAAGTGTACTTGAAAAATAGTTTTTATTTGTTAAAAACTATTTAATAACATAATAAAATGTTAGTAATTACTATCCATTACGAAGATATCACAAAAATAAAGTTTTGTCCCATGGATTTAGTACATTGTTTTCCCCTCAGCTTTCACCGAAGTGAAGTTAGCTGATGGTTGAAGTGAAAATACCTAATGGATACCCAGGGCCAGTTGGGTGCACATACGCAGTGCTGCTTGCGCTGTCACGTGTTCTACCAAAGATATTATACACCTAGATGCGGCAAGTGATGGTGGAGTGGGGGATAGCAACTACTTTCGTGGGGTCCTAAGCTGCTGCCCTCTTGGTACTAGCTTGCTCCACTCTTTCTCTATAGGTAAAATCGTTGCCCTGCAGCTTTAAGGGTAACTATTTTAAATCTATTATCCGTTGATTCTCGCCTCGCAGCAACTCCCTGTTTTACTGTTTCCTCAAATCATCGGTAAAGTGGAAGCAGGGATTCTGTCATGATTTACAAAATAAAAAATTAATATAAAATAATAATACTTTTGCAATTCTAATCCCTATTTTATTTGTGAAATTAGTGACAATAATAAAGGTTTGCCACATAAATTACTTTTAATGTTAATTTTGTAATAAAGTAAATATTTATGTTTCGAATCGATATTTTACATTGTGAGTTATTAAGTGAAAATATTATAAATTTTTCTTTAATATGGGTAAAATAAGATGAATTACATTTTGCTTTTCTAACCAAAATCTTTTATTAATTAAATTGTTACGAATCATTCAATATTGATCCTAGATTAGAAGTACACTGCTCCATTCGATTCCATCTAAAGAATTACTCCAGAAACATGTACTAAATTTCTACTTCCATTCAAAACTTTTTTATCTTTGAAAATGTATAACTTTTAAAGTTGCATGATTATGAATGAAAGCATTTCTATTATTTCGTAGAGATGAAAAGCACCTAATTTCAGAATTTATTAAATTGTTCTCTTACATGAGGAACGCTTGTGAAGTTGAAATAAATTGAATTCAACAGAAAAAGATGATATAATGTTTAATTAAAAACCTTTAATGTCAAATCATTTTGAATGAAAACCTTGGAAATTGAGAAATTTTATTTTAAATTAGGAGTTATAATTTTAAATAAAAAAACATTCTAACAGAAACAATGTTTAGATTGAAAAATGAGAAACTTTGATTAGAATTTTTAATTACAATTTCAATTCCAGTGCGTAAAATAAGTCTTCACTTATTGAAATATGTAAGCAATTTTGCATGCTCATCATTTACGATTGAAAAAGTCTTCTAATAGGCCAAAACTTCATACCGCAGTTTTTGAACCGTGCTCCACATTTTGATACTCCATAAAACCGAAAATCAAGTTTTGGCTTTGGCGTTTGTCTGCATGTCTATGAATATTATAACTCTAACAAAAATGAACCGATCAAATCGTCGAGTTTTAGCACACTTTCTTGTATTCTAAAAGAAAAAGCGAATTCGTTAAACAACGAAAGATATTTAAGGTAAGCTTAAAAGAAGAATTGAAGGTTTTTAAAATTTCTACCATTTTTTCTTCAACCATTTTTTGATAAAACTTAATGTTTTAGTGTTAATTATCGAAAACACTGTTAATAAAAAGTAGGAAACTTAAATGTTCGGCAAAACCAGGTGAGATACGGAAAAGATTTATATAAGTTAATTGCAGCTTTAAAAAGCCCCTAAAAATTTGTTCAAACCATTTTTAGATAGAATATGTAATTTTGGTTTCATTTAACAAAAATACTATGAAAAAATATTCTTATTTGGAATAAAGCAACTCAGCCTACGGGGAAAAGTCTTAAGGAGAAATTATACCTTTTAAAAAGTCGTAAAAAATTTCCTCGAGACATTTTTTTATAGGACTAGAAATTTTTTTTCGAAAATACTATCGAAAATAGTTATCAAAAATTTGAATTTAGTGCCAAATGACAAGAAATACACGGAAGAAATTTGCAGAAATTTCAGTTTTTAAAAATACCTATAAAATTTCTTTAAACCATTTTTCCGCGCGAAACGCGGAGTAACCCATCATCGAGTGCGAACTTCGTGATCCGGCAGATGGGAGCTAAAGGCGCACTCAAACTTGCGAGCATTAAACTTTGATATAAAGTAATTGTTATGTAAAGACACATTTTTAAATTTTCATTTTTTCACCTGTTCAATTGAGCATTGTTCTGAACAGCTTTTCTCGACTAAACTTTTATATAAAGTTATTGTTATACAAAAACAAATTTTTAAATTTTCATTTTTTGCCTGTTCAATGAAACATTCTGCCAATTATAATGATTCCGACGACTGCACCACCTGTAATCTATTGGTGCAATATTTGACTTAGCTTGGACAATTCCGGCCACATTTGAGAACTTATGAACTAAAATAATAACTTTGGTTTATTTCTCAAACAATCACGTTTCTCAAAATTATCCTCAAATAACTTTTTACTTCCAGTCGACAAAAACTTTTTGACTGATTACATCAAATTTTGAAAATAATTAATGTTCATTTCAAAAGTAATATGATTCATATCATCGGCTCCAGACGCTTTACTGCTGGCACTTCTGTTTTCTGCTTAGTATCTTAAGCCTCAACAAAAAAGGCTACTTTTTAAACAAAAGACCGGAATTTTCGACAAAAGAGTTGAATTTTTAACAAAGAAAGATTTTTCAGTCAAGCAAGGGAAAAAAATCTCAGCCAAAATGTCGAATTTACAATCCAAAAAAATTGTAGTATAATAATTACGTGTTCAACTAACAAAAAAAAATATAAATAAAACATGGAATCGTTAAATTTGTACTAAAAAAATTTATTTTTAACTGAGTGAAAACGAATTTGAATATTAACAGAAAAGGAAATCAAATCTTGATCAAAACAGTTAAGTTTTGAACCAAAAAGATTAATTTCACAAAAGTATTTAAAAATAAAGAATTTGTAACGTAAAAGATAAATTTTTAACCAAAGAAATAAATTTTTATTCAAGCATGGAAGAGTCCAATTTTCAGCTGAAAAAGTTAATTTTCAACAACTAAAAACTTAATTTTCACTAAAAACTGAAAAAAATATTTAGTTATTTATTAATTTAAGCAAAATTCAAGTAAGTTTAAGATGTGTTTAAAAGTCTTTTAAAGTTTCCAAATAATTTAAAACTTGAAAATATTTCAATATATTTAAAAAAAAAAGTAGATTTTTGAAGATTTCGAACAAAAAATTTAGAATGTTTCTAATAATTTTAAAAGGTTTTATAAGAATAAGATCGTTCTATGAAAATTCGTAGGAAAACTAAACATGAATTGTTTGTTTCAAAAATTAATTTTAAAAACCTTTTTTGGAATTTTTTCAATAAATCTGGAAGGTTTGAAGGCAATTTTTTCACTTTTGCTGGATTTTCAAAAAATTATAGGAAACGTTCGAGTTCCAAGATGATAAAAAATTTGCATTTTAGATTTCTGGAAATTTCCTTAATGATTTTTTAAAACTAATTTTAAAGAGAATATTTTAAAATATATAATTATACCCCTTTTTTGTAAATTTCAGTTTCTTTTTGATTTTTAAATTAGTCTGTTTTGGTTGAGACTGTAGATACTGAAAAAAAAATAGTTGTACCATTAGTAAAACGTCTGAAGCCGGTCATAACAATCATATTACTTTTGAAATGAAGAATAATTATTTTCAAAATTTGAGGAAATCAGCTTAAAAGTTTTAGACGACACTTGACCAAATGTAATTTTTTTATTTTGGCCCTTGTTCAAAATTTCTAAACTTAGATTTGAAAAAACGACTGGATTGCGTATATAACCAAAGATCTTTGGTAGAACCAGGTATACGGCCTCGTATTAGATGGATATAGAAGGTTTTTCCCGATTATAAATGGGAAAATAATGGCCTCAAATAATCATGGGTCGTTTAACAGCGGGTGCCTTAAATATTTAGGTCAGATAAACTAGAAAAATCTTTTGAAAGTGTGCAAAAATTTTCTGCCTATTTTAAGAAGTATTCGAAAATTTTATCGATTTTTTTTGCAATAAAAATGTAGGAAATAAAATCTGCCAGAGTTGTCATTTGAAATACCAACTCAAATACACATTTTTATATCAAAATTTTAATTTTAACAAAAATAGATGAAATTGTGATCGAAAAATAGAATTTATAACCATGAATGTCAATTTTCTACCGAACAAAGAAAAATTTTCAACCAAATACATGAATTTTCAATA
This sequence comes from Druon quercuslanigerum, assembly GCA_010014905.2. Taxonomy (NCBI): domain Eukaryota; kingdom Metazoa; phylum Arthropoda; class Insecta; order Hymenoptera; family Cynipidae; genus Druon; species Druon quercuslanigerum. The sequence continues at coordinate 8,565 of JAAAKG020138216.1, forward strand.
AAATGGTTCAATTCTGAACAAAATAAATTTTTAACCAAGAAGAAGAAATTTTTACCCAAACAGAAACATATAGCCAACGAAACAGACGAATTTTCAACAAAGTACATTAATTTTCAACCAAATAGTAGCATTTTTAACCAAGACGATCAAATTTCCATCGATAAAGATGAATTCTCAACGAAACATATAAATTTTGAACTAAATAATCTAATTTTTAATAGCAGAATAAATTTTGAACCAAGAAGATTAATGACCTTTCGAAAAAGAAACATATATCCATCAATGCACTCGCAACAAAGTTAAATTTTCAAACTAAAAGATAAATTTTCTGTCGAAATAGACGAATTTCCAACAAAATACATGTATTTTCAACCAAATAATTAGATTTTCTACGACATTATTTTTTACCCAAGAAGATTCATTTCCTTCCGAAAAAGAAAAATATAGCCATCAAAATACTCGCCACATAGATGATTTTTTAATGGAGAAGATTAATTTTCTATCGAAGTAAGCAAATTTTCAACTGAATAGTTGAAGCTTGTTCATAGAGAGGTACATTTTTAATAAAACTTATGTAGTATTTCAATTTTCAGTGAAAAAAATTGATTTTTAACCATAAAGAAAAACTAACTTTCAAGAAATGTTAACTAAAGAGATGAATTTGAAATAAAAAGTTATGAGACTCCATGAAAAAGTAGGTTTATTGTTCCAAAATATAAACACTTTCGATGTCAGTAAAAAGCATATGTAAAGCATAAGGCAGGGACTGTCACGGATTTTAGTGTGAGGCCATGTGTCTTAAGAAGTATTTGGTTCGTTTTTGGCTTTCGACTATTCAGATGGAACTTTATATACAGACATATATATTCGACGTGTGCATTGGTTCGGATCGAATGTGATATTTTCGATCCGATTTGCGTTCATTTTCGGATCGATTGATTCGATTTGATCGACCCACAGATCGAATGTCGAAAAACCGACATTCGATCCGTGCCACGGTCGGATCGAATTTTTCGATTCGATCGGCCCGTCTATTTTTGGATGTTTCAATTTAAGATAATGCTCATTTTAAGCCCTTTAAATAAAAACAATTGAAGTTTGAAGATTTCCATTTTAAAACGTCTTCATAATTTGTTTTTGTATGGCAAATTTTTTAACCTTTAATTTGGAATATTTGGAGAGTTGATAATTAATATTTTAATTTTGGCTACTTCTTTTGTCGTTTAGTTTTAAATGCTTCAAATGAAGTAATCTTCAATTCTTCAGCATCAACAGTTTTAACTTTTGAATTTCAAACTCGATTTCAATGCCTGGGAAACATTTTTGTGAACTGTGAAAGAACCGGAAAATGACGAAGAATTTTGTTGTTAATGTAAGTAGCCAACTCTGATTATTATAACCTATAACTGTATTTTTAAATTTATTCTTTAATTTAATTTAAATTTTCAAAACTCAAATTTTGAATTGAGATAAATTGAGTCGTTTATAAAGTCGAACTTGTCAATGTCCATATTGGGCTTTACAATTCATATCCTTATTATGGGTTTCAAATGTCATGATATACTTCATGCTGTGTAATTTATGTTTTCTTATTAAGAATAATTTAAAAATTCCATTTAACTTGATCACAAACCTAAACTAAGCTATGGTAAGGCCCAATACTAACGAGTTCGTTTTTGTAAGTGACAAATTGGAAAATAATATTATTCGAATTTTCGAATTTTTAATATTTAAATTATACTAAAGAAATTTAAGAATATTATTACAAATTATGATAATTTTTTGCAAAAATGACTTTCTAAATTACTGTAAATTTTATCTTAAATTGTTCGTAGGATGACAAACGACTGTAATCAAAAACAAAATACCAAGTGTAAATAACTTGTAGGCATAAATTCAGAATACACATTTTTGACGTTCTCAATTCTCATCCTGATGAGAACGTATTGGTTCTGTCTGAACTTTGACATGGTCGGTATTCATAAATTCTCCAAGTTTTGAGACCCCCTGAGTCAGAAAAAACTAATTTTACGAAGGAGTCTGTCTTTCTGTCTGTCTATCTGTAGTCTGTATAGTCTGTAGTCTGTAGTATCGTGTAGGCACGATAACTTTCGGAAAATTGATCAGATTGAATTCTGCTTTGGCACACTTTCAAGACCCAAAAAGAAAGAACGAGTTCGTGAACCAGCTATTTTGGATAAAAACTCAAAAAATGAGCACGTTTTCAAAATTTTCGAGACTACTATTTTTCTAAATTTGAAATTTTTATTTACGGATATCCATAGTATTCAGAAACATCAATTTATCTGTATAACTTTTTTTCCATGAAATCATAATTATCAGAGTTATAGCATTTTTAAAATCCCCAAAAACAAACGAAAATTAACATTTGAAGCCAAACAACGCACGATATGAAAAAAGGCAGTGTGAAAAAATGTTTCTTTCAGGGAGCCTTACAATGTCATCCTAACAACTTTTTGAATTTTTTCGAAACGTCGAAATGTCAAAAGCACAATAAAATGTTCAGATGATTTTTTTCGAAATTTAAAAATTATTTGCACAGCCATCAATATCTGGGGAACACGAGCAATTTGTCCTCATAACTTTTTTCGATAAAAACAAACGAAAATTGATCATTTAAGCCAAACAGCGCACAATATGAAGAAAAGTCAAGAGCAAAAAAATGTTTCTTTTGGGAAGCATTACAATCGAAAATTCAAATTGTTTGGAAGCACAAAAAAATTTGGAGATGATTTTTTTTCGAAATAGGAAAATTCTGTCTACGGCTATCCATAGTACTCAGAGGCACGAAGAATTTATCTAACTGACTTTTTTCGATAAAATCAAAATTATTATACTTGTAGCATTTTTAAAATAAAAAAAAAAAAATAAAAAAAAAAACGAAAATTGACATTTTAATCCAAACAACGCGCGATATACGAAAAAAGCCTGGAGCAAGAAAATGTTTCTTTTGGGAAGCCTTACAATGCTTTCACAACAACTTTTGGAATTTTTTCGAAAAGTCGAAAGTTCAAATTTTGATAGCAGAAAAATAATGCAAAATCCAAAAATTCATTTCGCGGTCGAATTAGGCAAGAAACAAAAAAATGAGCAGGCCCAGATTGAGCACCTTAAAAAATCTACAAATTTTGTATGGATCACGTTTGTATGGGACATGCAGTTTTTATTTTATTCGAAAAAAGAATTGAAAATTACAAAAATTCATTTTTAGAAAAACTTCCAATAGAGTCTTTTATAAGAGGCTCACTTTTTGCTTCAATCGTAAAAAATAACATTAAAAATAAGAGCTAAATTGTTTGATCTACAAATTTACAATTAATAAGTTTTACATAGGGCGTGCAGCTTATTTTATTTGTAAAATTAAGATGAAAAACAAGAAAGTTAAGTTTTTGGAGAAACAACGCAAAGAACGAAAAAGACGACGAGACAAAAATTCTTTACCAAAAAATATCTAGAATTTGGTGATAAATTATTGTTATGAAAATATATCAAAAATAAAGGAATTCATTTTACATAAAAGGAACACAAGCTACAATAATATTATACTCAACAACAATTTTGCATTATATCTACAGATTTGTGTCAAACTACCTTACGCTAGGACGGGTATGTTTATTTATAATCGTAAAAAATATTATTAAAAAAATGATATTTTTATGGAAAGTTGACATAAGTTGCAATAAAATGGGTGATAACAATTTTTGTTTAATAAGATGCGCACTTTTTTAAACTATAAAAATAAGACAATGAAAATACTTTTGTTTTAATAACAATGGTTATTCTGAATTGCAAATAATAAAACGTTTATTGAAATGATATAATTTTTTCAAGGTAGCTGACAATAAAATTTAATGTAAAAGAAGAGACAAGTCTTAAAGTATTCAGCAAAAACAAAATTTGTACTTCATTTTGCAATATGTGAATAAGCCGCTGTTTTCGTTACACCGGGCATTGTTTTTTCTTTCACTTTATCTCGCGAACCTTATTTCCCGAATTTCCTTTCACGAAACTTATTTCCCGAACCTTACTTCAGGAAAATGTTTAATTCCCAAATTAATCTGGAAACAGGGAAAATAGAGTAATTTTTCAATAACAAAAAATCTGCTT
>JAAAKG020138217.1:0-33874 GCA_010014905.2 Druon quercuslanigerum
AAATTAAAACAATAGTTGAATTTTTAGCAAAATAATTAAATCTTTAATAAAAGATGAATGCGCAACTAAAATAATGAATCATCAAATAAAATGATGAATAATCAACAAAACAATATACGTTCAAAGTGGGTGGTACCCTTAAATCTAAATAAATTGTCGATTATATCCAAGAAAATAAATCTTTTCGTTTAGGAAAGAATTTTGTCTGAGTGTGACTTGGAAATATTCAAGCAAATCCACTTCATCAAGATCAGAGAGAAATATTTGTCTGGGAAGTATCGCAGCTTAATTATTCATTTAGTCAGTCATTTTGTATTTCAGTGATCGAGACAAGCAACATTCTGGCGAACCGATAAATGGCTCAGATAACGATATTCCCGGAGTTGGGTGCTCGTAAAGTGAGTTGAACCCAGCAGGTGTAGACGGGTTCACGGCTGGGTTCATCTGTGGCGGAGGGATGTGTAACCAATCGTGTCTAGTGGGGGGTTAGGACAAGGTCAACGAAACTTATAAAACTACTAGCATCTGGTAAAAACCTGTTCAAACCGTGGCGCGAATCGGTCGCGTCTACACGGAAGAATAATACCCGGTTCTCATATTTTTATGGTTATTGTGAAATCTGTGAATCTGTACATTGGAACAGTCGTGAATCGTGATCTCTTGGTGATTTCAGTATTCATCTTCAGGGACTTTCTTCTAGTTAAATCTAATCATGGTAAGTCTTTAATTCAAGTTTTATTTTATAAATTACAAAAATACAACATTTCGTGGCGAATATTTAAGGATAATTGTACGCCGTACATGCAACTGTGCTATTTGTTCATTAATTAATATTTCAATCATCAAAATTTTAAAAAGAAATACGCAATGGATTATTAAACATACTTTTTCTGTTAAAATAATGTTTTTTTACAAGAATCAGTTTACATTATTATATTTAATTGAGTTGGACATGAGGTTACCTCTGAACTTCTTATTAGTTTTACAAACAAAGGAATTTCCCATTAAGCGCTTCAAAATAATTGCTTTAGAACATAAATTATTTTTAAGATTATTTTTAACCTCTATAAGTAATTTTTAACAATGGTTTAGATCTAAATTCAGAGATCTATAATCTGCCCCTAACCAAAAAATTGATTCTTACTCAAGGGTTGGAAAAATCTCATAATTCATTTGAGCTCATAAGAAAATGTTAATAAAAAAATGGTATTAACTTCTTTGAAAACAATAAATTGTTCTTAAATTATCAGTTTTCTGTTTTGTCAGTCAATCCAATAGGTACCAATCAGACAAATTTTCGTCAGATGCATTAAATTATTTATTCACTTAAAGATTTCAAGTTTCTTATAGAAATTCAAAAAGTTGCACATATATGAGGGAAAATCAAAAAGTTGAAAATATATAATTAAAAATAGTTAAAAATATATTGCAGAACAATATCAAACCTTTTTTTTTATTTATATTAATTAAAATAAAAAATTATAGGTGAGATGAACAAGAAGGCCCTTATTTAACATTTTACTTTTTTAATACAATCACAAATATTTCGTGTATGGCATTACCAATATTTTGTATTTCGAAATAATAATTATATCTCCTTTTAATGCATATTTATTTAATAACTTTAATAATAGTGTTAAAAGATAGTTAATATACAATTATTAATCTGAATTATTAGTCTGAATCCTATTAATTCTTAAGAAAACATTTTTGCTCATTAATGTGTATATTACAAAATATTTTGTTTATATATTAGTGTGTAATTCTAGAAACAATTTTCAATCATTTTAAATAATTTTTTGCAATTTCAAGCAATTAGAACACGATATAAATCTTTAATTAAATGTTTTCTACTAGCCTAGAGAAAAAAAGTATACATAATGGGAAATATTATACATAATTTTACTTTGTTCTATACATTTTTTGTATAAAACTTATACAAATTAGACATAATTTTCTCCACTTAATATAAACTATATATTTTTCGGTCTGTGGCATGATATAAAAACTCGGAGGAAAAAACATGGAGGAAAATAGGCTTAATCGACGGGGTTAAATACTCCTCTAATTTGACGTGCTTTCTCTCTCTCTCTCTCTCTCTCTCTCTCTCTCTCTCTCTCTACCTGTCTGCTATCTTATGCAATTTTATGCAATCCTACCTTGTAATTCCCCCTTCCGACAAAATATTGTATGAAATTCAGTATAGGTCTATTATGGTTTTCCTATAATCATTTTCTTATCATTTTTTAGCGCAACTTTGAAAACTTACTATAAAAAATTTAGAAAGTACAAGCGTATAATTTTGTATAAATTTACCATAGAAAAAAAATAATTTTAAGGCAGCGGGTTTCAATAAATTAAAAAAACTCAAGGTATTTCTAAAAATTATCTGGAATTTCAAAATATTTTAATGGATTTTAAAGAATCTCAAGCAATTTAACTAGATGAAATGATTTCAATATTGATAGTAATTTGAATGTTTTTTTCAAAGAATTTTCATGGGTTTCAATTGATTTCGTAAATTACAATTTCAGAGGATTTTAAAGAATTTCAAACAGATCAAGCGGTCCTAGAAGTTCCAAAGGATTTAAAAAGATTGCGAGAGAGATCTCAAGATTTTGAGGCTTTTAAAGGATATTTTATAAGTTCCTAAATATTATACCTAATACAAAATTATTTTATTTTATTTTAAGTATTTAAAAATATATACACATATTTCAAGGGATTTCAAAACATTTCAATGGATTTTCGAAGATTTTTACTTTCTTCAGAGATGTCAAGGGATTTCAAAGAATTTGGTAAGACATTCAAATATTTCAAGGATCTTTTAGTGAACTTTGTTGATTAAATTAAATTAGATGAAATTTTAAGGGGTTTATATTGATTCCAAAAATTTTAAGAACGTTTAAGTATTTGAAAGAAGTTTACGATATTTAAGGATTTTATTACATTTCTAAGGATATCAAGGGATTTAATTTAAATGCAAAGGCTTTCAAATAAGTAATACCTTTTAAATGTATTTTTACGATCACCAAAGATTTGAAGCTATTTTATGGTATTTCAAGGAATTTCTCAAGACATAAAGGATTTTATTAAAACTCCGAAGATTTAAAGTGATTTTAAGATGTCTTTTAGAGAACTTTAATCAAGAAGTCTGATTATATTCATATTTAAGGGATTTCCAATGATTTATACTTTACGTAATAAATTAAATTATATTTCAAAGGATTTCTACAGATTTTAACAATTCAAGGAGAGAAGGTCAGGATTTGTAGGTATTCCAATGATTTAAAAGATTTTGCGAGATTTCACAACTTTTAAAGTGATTTTAACAGATTTCTAAATTTTTCATATTGACTTAAATTAAAGTTTAATCATTCCTAAAGACATACAGGGAATTAACACAGTAGCAGTTTCTCTACTTTTTACATCCATTTCTTCAATATCTTTATATTAGTTATTCCAATGCTGATTTGCCCGATAATTGTTTTTTATATAGTGATTTTCTAGGATGAATTTCCTATAATCCATGCAATCCTGAAATCTTGCAATCTAGTGTACACCAAAAATCAGGGCAATTGCCACTTCAGCTTTAATAAACTCGCATGCAATTAAAAAATTATTTCTTCAAACACGAATATATACTATTACAGGGGCACAATATTGTCCCTTTTTTATTTTAAACCATAAATTTTTTTAGTTCTATCAAAAAAAAAAAAGAAAAAGGCGCAAAATAAATAAAGGAATTAATATAAAAAATGTGTCAGGGTAGATTCAAGCCTCTGCTTTTAAGGATGAGGTGAACGTTACAGAGGTGGGGAAAATGATAGGGACTGGAGGATAGAATGGTCGAAAAATAAGTCGACCGATGCGTTTCTTTCGCCGTCAGGACTGGAAAATGCAATTACTGTTCCATCACAGGATCTGATGGAAACTGGATTGAACCGAAATCGCTACTCTTTCTAATTGGCCACGCGATCCTTTTCGTGAAATCTCTAATACAAAGATCTAGTAATTGAAGATTAGGAAGATCGCCTTTTTAACCAGCAAAAGAGAATCATTTTTACATTCGAGACTTGATAGGATTTATTTTCTAAAGAATATTTGATTTCTGAGTTAACCTCAGTAATAATTAGAAAAAATAAAAAAATGAACAAGCCTTTTTGAGGAAGAATACATTATTCTTCAGTACTTCATGGCCGAGTAGATATTCCTTCAATAATATTAATTTTTGTATAATGTTAAACGAATGAGTTTCTTTTTGTACGCATATCTATTATGTGAATTGTTAGTTGCATCTCAACTTGTATAAAAAATTTATAAATAGAGGATGGTAATATAGGTTGTTTGAAAGTAAGGCAATATGAAGAATGGAACACACTATTTATCTGAGGAGAAAATAATTGACAGATCCCAGTCGTTTACCTTATAAGTAATGGGATTTTTTATAGAGTTTCAAGACATATTTCAGAGAAATATTCAGCGGTTAAACAATCATATGAAAAAAAATGTATTAAAAAAATTTTGAGCAAACTTGAGCGCGCCTGCGGCATGCGACTGTTCGTTCTCGCTCATCTTCCAAGCATCGACAACTGCCATTTGGTTACTGTGAATTCTCTTTTGTTAAAGCTCCTTCGGCTTTAACGAACACATTCTAATTACGCATTTGGTGCTTTGCACTCGATTTCGTCGATAATGCGAACTTTTCTACATTATGTTAAGCTCTATCAGTAAAAATCTTCTTTTTATTCGTTAATTTAATGATTGTTTCTCATTTTGCATTAAATTTTATTTTTAGCCATCCTAAAAAAGGTATCTCATTTGAATAAATTATTATGATTATCATTCATGACATGCATTAGTATTGAAACAAAAGTATTTTTACTGTCTTATTTTTATAATTAAAAACTGGGCATTCTGTTAAAATACTAATTATTATTAAACGTCTTACTGCAACTTTTGTTTTTTTGCCAATAATCTAATTTGTTTATATTCAACCTAGATGTATTTTAGGCGAAAAATGTTGGTAAATAAAATGTCAATATAGTTTATAACAAACTTGTAGATATTTTTTTGGTTAAACAACTTTTGTCTTTTAATTTTGTTTGTCTCTCGTGACGTTTTCCCACAATTTTTCAAATAATTTTTAATCTCATTTTTACGATTAAAAGAAAATCTAATCATTGTATCTAAAAATGGTTAATAACAAATTTATAGATCTTTTTGAGGTGGACAACTTTAGTCTGTTAATTGTAGTTCGTACCTTGTGTCGTTTTTCGAACAATTTAATTTTTTAATTTTGAATGGTACTTTTCAAAAATTAAAACAAAAACTGCGTTTCCTATACACAATTATTCATGATAAGTTAAATGAGTTTTCGCTATTTTTTGTAAGAGCAACGTTTGTCTACATCTTTTTTCCTCAGCTCGTGCCGTTTGTCCAAAACTTTAATTTTTTATTTTTAATGTTGTTTTCTACGACTACAAATAAAAACTATGCATCCTATAAAAAAGTGATTGATGACAAATTTGTAGATCTTTTCAGGGCGCACAATTTTAGTCAATTCATTTTTTCGTATCTTGCATAGATTGACCGTAAATGGAATTTTCGACTTTTCGCTATTTTTTGAATGATCAAAATTGTAAATAGCCGTACATATAATTTTTAAATCTTTAAAAATATAGCTTGTTTACGAACTTGTTCTTTTTTTTTTTTAGGCCTTAAAAGTGTTTTAAAACAGAATCAAATCGGATCAATCTTTCGAAAGTTATCGTCTTAAGACGTGGAGATTTGATAAATACGGACAAAGTGAAATTTTTAATAAAACCAATACCTTCTCATTAGGATCAGAATGTAAACAAATAGTAATATTTTCCGTAAAATCAGGAAGTTTTCTTCAAACTTGAAGGACGTGTTTTCCACCACAAATCAAGCAATCTCCTTGATCGAATGAGACTGAAATTACACACTTTGGTAATATGCGTTAATTAAACTCTTCGTTATATTTTGATTTGATGGATTAGTTCTGATTTTTCATTTGAAATAAACTTGATAAACAACAAAATATTTAAGATGCAAAATATTTCATCAAGTAATAAATACACAATATACATAGGTTGTGAAATAAAATTTTACCAGATAATTTTAATCGATATCTAAAATTTTCAATGAATTAAATGCTACTAGAGAAAGTTTGAATGTGGAAAAAAATAAAAACTTTGCCAGATTCGCAGACGTATTCGCATTTCTTTTGCTTAGCAGCGATTCACAACTGCAAATATTGAAATAAAATTACAATTTTCAGTTATTTTTTCTATTGTTGAACTGAATATTTAAAAAACTAAGCCGATAGAAAAACTTTGAGCTGAGATTTTTAGACTAAAAAAAGTTTTGAAAGATTTTCTAAAATTATATATATATATATATATATATATATATATATATATAATAATCAATATTCTTATTAACCTGGTAAAAGATGCATATGAAAGAAACACCAATGTCTAAAATTAAAATTGGCAACATATGAAAATAAATAAACCATTAGGTTGTTTTATAAATCACGACTCTCCACTAATTCGGATAAAAATGCTCCTTACATACTTCGCAAAATATTTCCAATTTGCGAAATGTGCGATTATAAAATTGTCCGTAAATGGATTTCAGAAATACGACTGTACGTGTTACGATTTCAAATATCGGTCATACCCCAGTTTTTGCAATTTGCAATCGCATTAACTTTTCTATATTCCAATAAAACTTGAGAATCCATAAAATCGACAAATTTCTATCCCATATAAAAGCAGGTCGTTTTATGCAAGATCAAACTTGATGGTACTCCAACATCCTTTGAGAGTTGAATTCGCTTTTAGGCTATTTGACTGGCAGGTCACGTGTACCAAAATCAGACAAAGCTCTGTCAGCCAGACATTAACTTTGGCAGTCTGAACCTGGAAATTCCAAAACTATTAAACGATTATTTTTTTAAAGATTTAAAACTTTTTTTAAAATTTTTGTGACCCTTTTTTCTCTTTTTTTTTTGAAAAATTCTTTTTTTCCGTGCTTTTAAGAAACGTCCTCTTTTTCGTATTTTTCTGTATAAATACGAGCAGAACGAATAGAAGCTTATTAAAAATTAATTTTCTTTACTGAAAATTTAACTAATTCTTAGTTGGTTGAAAACTAATCGGTTTTAGATGAAAATTCTACTATTTAAATGGTCAATGAAAATTAATATTTTTTTGTTAAAAATTAAACTATTTGTTTATAAGTTACACTGCTTAGTTAAAATTTTGTTGTATTCGTTTAAGATTAAACCATTTTGTTGAATATTCTTTTTTTGTTAGAAATTAATTCTTTGAACTGAAATTTTCACTACTTTTTTTTGCGTTAAAAATTAATCGTGCGTAGTTGAAAATGCAACTATAGATTGAAAGTTACAAAACGTTTTGTTCAACATTGATTTTACTGGTTAAGGATTTAACCATTTTATACAAATTTTTGTTTGAAATTAATTTCTTGAGCTACAAATTTAACTATTGCATTTTCGCTGGTAGGTTTATCGTTTTAGATGAAAATTGAACTATTTAGTTGAAAATTTATGTACACTGCTGTCCCGCAAAAAAAGTTTACGTTATAAAGGACAAGGTGGTCCAAGGGGGCAAGAGAGTGAGGCCGCTAGGTCAGCAGATTAACTTCACAACAGCGCAGGAGTGTATGAAAAAAGCGGGCCGTACCTTCTGCGGTTAATCAAGTCGTCTGCTTCAATTAGCTGCAAAAATGTCGCAGGCCATTCACTTCAGTTCGCTTTCAGTCACTTAGTGATTTACGTTGTACCTGTCACAAAAAGGTCTGAAGAAACCCAGGGAAAACGATTATCTTTCCAAGAAAAAATAAGCTTTTAGACGAAATGAAATCAGGGTGCTTCAAAACAGTTATTTTTATAGAAATATGCTATCTCTGAGAGCATCTACAAGTTAGTGAGTGCTCGCTAATCTTTTTTAAGAAGAACGCGGTTTAATTGAAAAGTGTTACTATCTTCCATTTTATACGTTGTTACTTCAAATGGCGAAATGCTTACTTATCGATTTTTTTATTTCATAGACCGTGAAAAAAATTTACGAACCGAGAAAAAAATAAAAAATGACCAGGAAACTTAAATTTAAGTTCATTTATCAAGTCTGAGTTTCGAGCACAAAACATTTTCACGCTTATTATAATGATTATTATGACAGAAAGGATTCATACGCCCCTGAATCTTTTGTTGTTCATAACTGAAATATTTGGTTGAAAATTAATTTTTATGTAGAAAATTTAGTTTTTTTTTAAATTTAAATTCTAAATAATTGTAGTTTGGTAGAAAAGTCATCTTTTTGGCTTACATATGCAACTTTTTAGTAGATAATTTGCATCATCGACTTAAAAAATCCACAACTGGATTAACTTTTTTTTGTTATAAATTCAACTGTTTGGTTAAAAATAATCTGCTTTGTTACGATTTAACTTTTTTTCATTCAAAATTAACATCTATTTAGTTCTAATATCAGCTATAACATTTTTTGTTAAAAATTTTTCTTTTCTGGTTTAATTCTGCTATTTTTTGTTTAAAATAAAGTCTTATTTTATTGAACTATTATATTAATAATTGAAAATTTTTCTTCTTGCTTGGCAGTTAAACTATTTGGCTGTAAATGCTTCGGCTTTCTTGGATGAAAATTTGTCTTTTAAAGTTTAAATGTCAACTGTTTTAAACAAAATTTGAGTTTTTGACTGAATGCGCAAAGAAAAAAGAAAACTTTTGTGTTTTGTTATAACAACATATTTTCTTTCGACCACATCCTTACCCTTTTTACAGTAGCCTAATAAACCCTTTATTTTTATTAATAAATTTATTCTGAAATCTAAACTATTATCAATTTTATTGTTAAATTTCACTATTATACTAATGATATAAAAAATATTGTTTTCTACATCAGAATGATTTATTGCTACCAATTGTATTTAATATTTTTTAAATAATTTTTTAGCTTCAAAACACAACTCTTTAGTTGAATGTTAATGTTTTTAGTCAAAAATTAAGCTATTCTGTTAAACATGAAATATATTCCGACTTGACATTTTAAGCGCTTCATATCGAGTTTAATATGGTACATAAACAAATGTTAAAAATAGCGTAAATGGTTAAAGAACCAGCGCAAGTTCTCGCTTGGAGGAACTGTCATCTAGAGATTACACCGGCTCCCAGTAGAACGCGGTAAAATACCTATGGAAACGTCTCACGATCATGAGAGGGGCTACCACAGGGAAGGATGAAATGACAAAAACAGGCAGTCAAAATCCTTATGTATCTTGCGGACACGAAGCGGTCCAAGGACGACAGCTTTCTGCATCTATCTCGCAATTGCCTTTGAATATTTATAGCACGCAGGTATGGCCTTGAGGCTAAGAACCAGTGATAGTTTCGCATCTCCGGAAGCATCTATCGCAAGGACAATTATTTAACCGAATATTTTGGGCACAGTCCTTACAGCTCTCTTTTTAGGTTTTGATCCCTCTCTTCCTTTTCCTTCTTCTTAGCAGTGATGTTGTAGTCAGCCGGAGCCTAAAATTCGATCACTTATATAGTTAGTTTCCCAAAGTCTTGGATAACGATCTCAGGTCTCGAGTATGCCATGAAAATCGTCCGAAAATCGTAGTTCCAGAAAATTTGGCACTTCTCCTTTTGGACAATTGACTCCATCTCCCTGGGAGCGTTCTACAGAGCAGAGTCGCAGCTAATACCGTAAAAGCGACAAAGATGGTAATAAAGCACTCTCAGAGCCGCGTTATGTCTGCAGAGATGCGTTACTCCTGCGTGAGTGAGACACCTGTCTAGTATGCGTTCTAGATACTCAGCGTGTGTATGACAGCTCTGCACCAACCGCTGGGAAATTCTTCACGTAAAATGCGGCATGCTATATCAAGGTGGAAACAGCAACGTCCTTGAATGTAAAAATGAAACCCTCTGTAACGGTATTAAGTCCTGATGATCTGAGAAAAGCAAAAGTTGGCCTTGGGTAGATTTATAACAGAAACAGGTATGATGGGTCAGCGAGAAACAATTGATTCTCCCTGACCCTTCTCTGCCTTTTCTGTATTCTCCTCCTTGCGCCTAATGACATCCGTATTTTGTCAACAATATGATGCTTGATTTTTCGCATCTTTGATTTGTTCAGTACGTTTTTGTAGATTATTAGTCCTTGTGCGAATTTTCGAAACCTTTCCGTGAACAGTCTGCCAGAAACTATATTATCAATCACGCACTGAACTCGGGCCGCATTCTATCTGGCCATTCTAATCATCTGGTTCTGTTCATGCAAGCGTCTTTTGGTCTTTTGAACCATCGCCGGTTTTAGTCTTCAATTTAAATCAGCCGAAGCTCTCGTAACACCATTAACTGAACAAATGATGGTCCAGAGGTCGGAATCCTGTGAGATATCCTCACGAAGGGAAGCATCCATTTTAGCCAGACCTTGGGGTTCAGGCGGAACCTGAATGTCAATGTTCTTCCTTTTCCTAAAATTGTGATAATCGCTTGGAAGGTGCCTGCTTTCCGCTTTTGATCTTTATATCGCTTTCCCATCTATGTCTCCAGCTACTTAAAACAGCGGTTGGGGAGGCGCTTTTCGTACATATCCATTTTTCGAGAGGTAGGCAGTTTGATTTCGCTATGATTGATGCGAAGCGTGCTAAAGCTCTGGTTGTTTCAGGCACCACGGAGTGTGTATACGTGCCAAAAAGCCTCCGTGAACAAGGATTATACTGACTTTTCATCCACTCAATGTGGACGTTTCACTGATTCGTCGACGTATTTCGATCTAAATTATATTCAGCACCCTGAACTCTATGGTGACCGACACTGTTTTTTGACCCATTGTCAAGTATTCTAGATGTTTGATCCTTTTGAACTGCATCTACAACTTTTTGGTGATGGAATTGCTGTTCCCGCAATCAGCTAAGTAAAGAGTTCGTCCTTGCTTGTGGAGCCCCGCATGCAAGGATAAGGCTGCATACTCTGAGATTTTTCCCAATATCCCAGAGTTAGCACTTGGCGGATATTCCTTCGAGGACCACCCTCGACATTTTACGCAACTGTTTATTAATTATTGTAAACATATTCAGCAGGAGCCGATCGGTTTTGACATGCGCGATTCGCTATCCTAAAAAATATAAAAAGTATAGCCACCTCTTGTTCCTTTCGCTATCAGCTTAGCAACAGCACAATACTTCTAATCGAATTTCGCCTTTAATTGTTTGAAACTTTGCCCCTTTATTCTCCCTTAATTTCGAGGGAACCTTATCGACGGTCGACCGAAACGAAAAAAGTTTCAAACTCGAGAGACGGGAGACGAGAAAGAAGAGAAAACGAGAGAAGAAAATTGGTCGAAGAGAGCTGTAAAAAGACGTCTGGCAAAACTATAAACTTAAAACGAGGTCACTGAGATTTCGAATTGTTTTAAATTTTTCTCTCGCAACAGGTACAATAATTGCATTTACAGAACTATATTTCAAGGATTTCGTTTCACTCTTTATAAGAAGATGGCTGCAAACCTTCATTTAAAAAATTCCCTGACTGTTCCCTGATTTTTTCCTGAAGAATGTTTTTATTTTCTCTGACCATTAATATTCAAAGACCAGAATTTTATTTTTGTAACATTAAAAAAACAATCTTTCTTAAACGAAAAATAGAAATTTTAAGTGAAAATATAAACATTTTTTCATTTTTTTTTATTTTAAGAAAAATAATACTGTTATATCATAAAAGAATAATAATCTAACAGGACGAGTTTTTAAGAAAATAGTTGACTTTTGACCAAATTGTTCAATTTTTAGCCTTCCGAGATGAATGTTCAATAAAATGACTTAAATTTTAAACTAAAATAGTTTCATTTAAAACCAAATGGTTAAAATTTTAAGAAAACGAGACGTATTTGCAATAAAATAGTTGAATTTATAACAAAATAGTTTAAATTTTAACCTGCAAAGATGCATTATTAACAAGAAGTTGAATAGTTTATATTTTAACAAAAAAAGATGATATTGCTATTAAACGAGATCAATTTTCAATACAATAAGACGAATTTTCAAATAAGAAGATTAATTTTCTACGAAAAATGTCAAATATTCAAGAAAATATATGAGTTAAAAAAATAGTTACATTTTCAGCTAAAGAGAATAAGATTTTAATAAAAAATGGAGAAGTTAAGTTTTCAGTAAAAAAAAATTAATTTACTGAAAAAATACGACTTTTGAACAACAACAAAATTTTAGTCGAGAATGAAAAAAGATTTATTTTCAGTAAAAAGAAATAAATCAAAAAGACGACTTTTCAATAAATAAAAATTTTGCAGTTTCAATAAAAAAGTTAGATTTTCTGTAAAAAAAACTGAATTTTCAGCCCGAAAATATAAATCTTCAATTAAACGCTTGCACTTTTGACTAAGAAAGAAAAAATTTCAAATCAAGTAGTTTAGGTTTCTTCAAAAAAGACGAATTATTAACAGAAAATGGAAAAGTTACATTTTCTGTTTAAAAAAATCAAGTTAATAAAAGGAATTTTCAATCAAAGAGATGAACCTTTAAAGAAAAAAACAATGAGTTAATTTCAAGTAAAACATTTAATTTTCTACAACAAAATAAACAATTTTAAGTCAAAGGTATGAATCTTCAACTATTTTTATGGTTGTTTAACAACAACAAAATAATTTTAAACATAGTGGGTCAACCTTCAACAAAGTATTTCACAATTGATCAAATTCAAATTTTCTTCTGTGTATCAAAGTAAAGTAAATGGCAGCTTGCCCAGAGGCAGACCGCGGAATGAATGGTTAAAATGTGGGAATAAGGCCCTAGTTAGAAGAGACATAAGAAACCATAAAAACACCAGAGCCTGCTTGAAAGAATACATGAACGTAAAAGAAGCTAAAGAAGTATGCCAAGGCAGAAGAGTATGGCGACAAATAGTTAATAAAAAAAGTGTCAGTAGAGTGAATAATGCCTAAAACAAAAGACCTTGTATACTAATGGACCTAAGTGGGGAATTTCACAGGACGACTTTGTGTTTTTAAAAATAAATAACACGAGAATTCTAGATCAATCTAAAAATTCTATAATTCCTTCTTCCCATTACTCCCTTCCCCATCGAGTTAGTGACGCCCAACCCAAAAGGGAAATAGCTTAATGATGTAACTGGTATACTGTATTGATGTACATGGTACTTGTATGATAATTGCTTTTCACATAGAATATTTTATAAACGAAATAGAAGAAAGATCTATATAAGTATCCAAATTAAACAATACTTTCCTTACATGGATAAAGTTTCAATCTGCTCTATTTTCTATAAATTGTATGTTTCCATTATATTAAAGTAGGTAATAAAGTTGTTTCATTTTAAATACTCTACCTTGAAATTCTTCTTTTTTGATTGATGAAACATTTGGCAGTATGAAAAATCTCTCGCGCAAAATTTGTGCGGAACTAGATAGACGAAAAAATTGATGTTTCTATAAAAAATGAAACTTTACCCGCAGTTATTGAAGAATTTTTCAACCTATCTCAGGACTTAAGTTTTTATTTAAAAGCTCATCTGAAATTTCTCATCTTTCATTTCTCTCATCCACTTCAAGTATGAACTGAAGCAAGGGCTGCTATAAAATACTTGAAAAAGTACTTTTACGATTAAGGAGAAGTAAAAGTCTAGGAAGGAATAAAGAAGGGGTTGGAAATACGAACGCAGGAGGAATCAAGGAGAGGTGGGAAATGAGAGAAAAGAAGTTCCTGCTTCGTTGCGATTTCATCGGCACGAAATTGCAACCGGAAACTCAATGGCCGGGACTTACAGCCCGTATCATAGTGCAAAGTAAACTCAATCGATCTTTAAGAACTTTCTAAAAATCACCACAGTCTTTTCCAACTTGCTTTGTTTCGTCTTTGTACGTGTCTCTAATCTTCCATGAACGACAGCCACAATCTTTCAGTGTTAAATAAAAAAAAATATTTCAGCAGATTGCAAATATTTGCAAAATTGAGGAAGAGAATTTAGAAAAAATAACTGGTTTTGCAAATGTGTCCACTAAATGCCTAATTTATTGTGATTTAACAAAAAATTGAAGCCGTTTGTCAAAAAGCATCCTAAGTTGTGTTTTGTTCAAAATTAGACTTTAGACTATTCTAGAAATATCGTGTTTCTAATTTAAATAACACGTCCTTTCCGCAAAATTGATCCAACCCAGGTCTTTGATCAATCTCTCTAGCGATTACCACAGGTGAAGAGCTTGCCAAAGTCACGATGTAAAGCACTCCGCGCGGGCCCATTAATATCCAAGGTCGGTCTCTTCAGACGTCTCTCTCTCCACTGATACTATTTATCATATATCTTTTGCAAAATCTTTGTCACAGAACTTTCCTGTCATGGAATAATTTTTCGAAATTCCCTTAAAACAATTAAGTTATCTGAAATCTTTTGAAATCCTTGGAATCACATTAAATATTTAAAATCCCATACAATTTTTCATAATCTGCTGAAATCTGTGGAGATATCTTAAAATTTCTAAAAATCGGTTAAAACCCTCGATATTCCGTGAAATATTACAAGTTTCTCTAAAATCTTAAAAATCCCTTTAAATTCATTGCAATATTTTTAATGAGTGGTAATCTTCCCGATCGTCTTGAAATTCATTAATATCTTAACAGAAAATAACGCATCCTTTTCCAGCACTTTGCATAATATCGAATCACTCGCTCCATTTCCCATTAACTCTTAAAATTGCTTTGCAACCTATCATATATAATTTTTATTGATTGTAGGAGCTATCCAATGACTTTGCACTGTTTTATAGGACTTTCCAAAATTTGCTTCTATCTACCTTGCAAAAGCTTTTTCTAGGTCAACGTATGCATAGAAGACTTTTTTCTGTGATCCATCTCAAGCTAAATATTTGATCCGTACATTATTATTATATCAGGTCATTTTACTTTCGGGGTAAACATGACTCACTCAGTGAGCAAGGGAGTAATGTAGGGAATAGCTTAATGTGGGAAATGGGATGTAGATTTTAGATTAATCTATAATTCCCATGTTACTTGTTTAAATAGCAAGTTATTTCCGAAACACTGTCCTTATTCAAAGCTCCTAACCCGAGTGCATTAATATACAAGGTCTTTTGTTTTAGTCGTAATTCACTCTACTGAAACTCTTCTTTTGAAATGAAATATTTGGAAATATTACAAGATCCCTTAAAATCTTTGAAATCTCTTTAAATTTCAATAAAATCTTTAAAACGCGTGGCTGCATTTTGAAATCCTTTGAATTTCATGGATACCGTCTATAATCTATTAAAATTGCTTTAAAGTGATTGAACTTCGTAGTAATGTCTTAAAAACCTTTTAAAAAACTGCGGAAATACCGAAAAATTCTTTGACTTTTCGTGAACTCGTTTGAAATCCTTGAAAAAAATCCTATAAAAATTACTTATAATCCATTAAAATCCCTCAAAATCTTATAAAAACTGTTCAAATTCTTGAAATTCTGCGAAATATTTAGAAACGTTAAGAGAAGCCTTAAAACCTTTGAAGTTATTTTAAAATTCATTGAAATAGGTAAGATGAGTATGCTTTGAAATCTTTTAAAATTACCTAAAATTTTTGGAAATCCCATGAAATCGTTGAAACTTCAAATATCTTAAGATTTATTAAAACCCCTTGGAAACCTCTAAAATATTTACAAGTTATTAGAGGTCCCGTGAAATTTTTTGAGATATTATGAAGTAATTATTTAATATTCGGGAAAATATTTAAGTATCTCTTGCATTCTTTTGAAACACCTTAATTTCTTTTAAATATTTCAATATGTCTCAAAATCCCAAAAAATTTCTTAAAATTTCTTCTGATTCTTTAAAATCCTTTACAATATGTGGAAATCGTGCTTGATTTCCTAAAATCTCTAGAAACTCACCGAAACCCATAGGTAACTTTTAAAATCCGTAAAACGCATAAAAGTCGTAAAAAGCTTTAGAAAACTCAATAAATTTGGTAAAAATTTTCTAATTATGCGATAATACTAAATGGACCTTCTAAATATTATAAAATCACTTGAAATATGTCTAAAGCCTTTGAAATCTATGAAAATCTTTTAAAATTTCGTCTACAGTGAAAATAATTGATATATTGTCAGAATTTATTCCGAGTCCGGTCACAAGTTTTCATTTTTTCAGGGATATTAATTTTGGTTAACCTTGATTACTTATAGCCACACTCTAAGTATAATGCCGAAAAAAGTTTAAGAGTTTCAGAAAAAATCGCATGTTTCTAGCATTATTTAAAGAGAAAAAAGATGTAAATCAGAAAACCATTTTTTCCACTTATAGGGGTTTTTTGGGACATTATAAACCCGACTTGTGGGGATAGTATACAAAATTTAATTTTTAATTCGTATTGTGTGGCTAACTGTGAAGAGAAATATGAAGGGTCAACTCGATAACATAATATTTACGATTCTGAATAAAATATAATTATGGGGTTTTTCTGACAGGAAATACGTGCTACTTTCGTAGGCCCTGTGGGAACTCTAAATATAATTTTTTAACGCATTTATTTTTTTTAGATTTTATCAAATTAAGGATTGAGAGTATGCATGATAAGTTTAAAAAAGATTTCCAATGCATTTTTGGACCACCCTAATATAGAGCCTGTCCGAATGGAAACGAATTTGGCCTATTATTGATATATACTATATTATCGATACGAAAAAAAAAATCTCACGTAAGAACGAGAAGGACGGGACACAAAAATTTGATCAATTATTAAAATAGCGAGGAAGAGCGTGTATAAAATTTCAAAAATCATCCTCATGTAATTAGTAGACGTTCTCTTTTGTGATTGGGAGAAATATCTCGTTTAAGTGTAAATAGAGCAAAAATCTGGAACATGAACTCATAATTCATAATTATGATAAAAAAATAAAGACTTGGTAATAAGCGTTGGACTGTGGCATAAGAGTAAAGCCCTGCATACGTGGCGTCGACGCGTGCTTCCCCTTTCGGGATTTTACGGGTCACGCTGGTTGGCCGCTTTGTCCTTGCGGTCGTGTGTTCAGTAATTGTACCTGGCCAACTACCTAGGAGTCACTATACTCGCATACCGGCCGGCAATTCTATTTTCACGTTTTGCCGGACTATAATTACGACAGGGTCGCATGACCACGTAGGAACTTCCGGTAAGACCTTTCCACTAAGAGAAGAGCTACTGCCTGCTTGAAAAATCGAAATCTCCGATTTTTCCAGAATCAAGAGAGCAATTAAGACCGAATTAATTTCCTTCCATCCTCATTATTGCCATCAGTTCAATTTAAAGTTCGCTTTCCTCATTATTCGATACATAAGAAGTGCATAGCACAGGGGATATAAAGTTTGATCAATTATTCTGTGCGATACGCCTAAAATATGCTCAAATTAATGAGAAGACGCGATAGTTGGTGTTCTAGTGTTAACAAAAGTTTTAGCATAGATTGAAAATAAAATTTTGAATAAATCAAACTTTTTAAAAACGGCAACCGTTTTTCTAATACTACAATTTTTTTTAATATATGAGACGCGGAAAAAAGATTGAAGTAAAGGTTGGCTATTTGAGTATTTCCTAAAATTTGTACTTTTTCGGAACATACTCAGTAGTATTCTTTTCTAACTGGTAAAGACGCAACAAATCAATTGGTAAATACTCATGGTTAGAAAAAACTCTAGAGTATTTTTTTTATTTTATTTTTAAATTTTTTGTTTAAAAACATAGTTTTTGGAAATATTCAAAAATTACATTTTTTTAAATCATTCCTAAACTATGTATAGGGTGCTCTTTCTATGATAATTTATCCACATAGGAATCTTAGTGACATTTATTTCCTTAAAAATCCATAATTTGGGTCTTAATCCCCAATTTTTAAATATTATACATTGTATCTCAATATATAATCTTTTGATCCAAACCAATATACGATAGATTGTGAAGCGTATTTAAAATTGATGGTTTAAAATCCAAAATTAAAAAGAAAACTTCTTAGCAATATTTGATATGTGAAGGATATAAAAGTAATACTTCGTTTAAAAAACAGGCCTAAGATAGTACTCACGCGTATGTGTACTTTTTGAAACAGTTATTTAAAAAAAAACATTAATCATTATTTACATTCTGATTCTGATGAGAAGGTAAGTTTGATGTAAAAATAGACTTTGTCGTGTTTCAGAAAATCTCCACGTTTTTAGACATATGCGTGTATGGATGTATGTCTGTATCCTGTAGACATGATAACTTTTGAAAGACTAATCCCATTCTACTGAATTTATGCAAATTATTTTAAGGTATAAAAATAAATAATTAACTAGTATTATCCTTAAAAAATGCTTTTTTTTATTCAAAAATTCTGTTTACCTGGAAAACTGTACAAGGTACGAAAAAAATGTTGAAAATCAAAGTTGTTCATCTAAAAAATATGAACAAATTTATTTCATACAATTTTTTTAGTGAGACGCATATTTTTCGTTCAAAAGTAAAATTTTTTATTAAAAATAGAAAAATCCATTTTCAGGTCAAACTAGCCAAGATGTAAAAAAATGATTTAACAAAAATTATTCAACCCAAAAAAAAATCTACAAATTTGATTTATTTTTTTTTGATAAAAAGCGTAGCTTTTTATTCTTAAAAAAGCATTAATGCAATTAAAATCATTAAATGCATTAAAATTCATTAATTAAATTTTTAATTATTACTCGAAAACTAGAGAAGATCCCATTTTGATATTTAGAGGGCCTGTAAAGGACATTCTGAGCCAGCTATATAATATTGTCTTTAGTTTCTTGTTTGTAAGTACGAATACAACGAAAATATTAAGAGTATAAAAAATTTACACTTGATAAGAGTGTGAACGATGCCATTTGAGTATATTAATTTATTTAGGATTTTTTTCTTCAAAAAGGAACAAGAATTTACAGTTGCACATTGCATTTTTCAACCTTTGGGATTTTTGGACCTCCCAAATAAACGGGTCAAATTTTATTGCATATTGTTATTTGTCTTAAGTGTCTGGCATGAGTTCATAGATTGATTAACTTTTTAAAATCAAGATAATTTTCATTCCGATAAAAACATGAAGCATATGCTTTCTCAGGAGCTATATTTAATAATACTTAATAATACTTTTAATGACTGTATTCAGTTTAATCTTTGCTAAGATATCATAACATTTAAAACCAAATGTACATTTTTGAAGATTAAGAACAAATAAGCTTTTTAATAATTTCGAGATTAGATTTAAATCCGTGATTAGAATTAAAGATATAACACAAATACTCTTTTTATTATAATGTAATCTTATGGATTTTGTATACATTTACGCAGATTTTTAAAATAAAAATTAGAAGCTTTTTAAAATATTTGGCAAGTTCCAAGAGGAAACAAATATTTCAAGATGTCTTGGAAAAGTTTTAATGATTTTTATTTACATTTTATTTTTAATTTGGTGAGAAAAGTGACAATTATTTTAAAAGTAATGTAGAAAAATTCCCGACAATAAATAAAGTTTTTGATACTGTAGAATAGCAGAAAAAAATATTTTTAATAGCAAATTCCCGAAACTATAAAATTACCGATTTGTAAAATTCCGGGATAAAAAGTTCCTGACAGTTTAAAATATTGCCAAATTTAATTTTTTTCCGAATCGTATCAATTAAAAAATTGCTTATATAATACATAAATAATAAAATTTTAAAAAACTACAATTGCAATATTACAATGTTGGATATTCCATAAGTTCAAAAAAAATCTTGAAAATTTTGTAGCAAGTTTTTTATTTTGGAAGGTTGTATAAAATTTTAAGATAATTCAAGTCAGCATAAAATACATTTAGGAATTTAAGCATTTCTGAAAAGCTTTCACATATTTTGAAACTTTGAAATTCTCCAAATAGTTTTAACCAAATCACTCGCAAAATAATGACTAAATTCAGATTTTTTGCAGTGTCAAAAGTAAACCGAAATCTATTTAAATATCCTTAATGTATTATAATCTCAAAAAAAAAAATTTGTAAAAAAATTTTTACATTTTATTGACAAAACCTTAGATTATCTAATTTCGAAAATTTTGGATGCTTAAAATTGGAGTAGCCCGCCATGCGGAATGTTATCATAAACATGATATCAATTAAAAAAGATAGAATTATTTATTTACTTAAACAAGTTTTTACCGAAATCCAAGCAAAATAAACCAGGGAAAATTCTACGGAAAATCGGTTTTTTAGTTCCTGGATTTACCGCCAGTGGTCACTACTGATATTTTCTTGTTGCGTAGATCGTTACCTAGGTATTTAAATAAATTTTCCTTATTTCAGAATGAATAACCATATGCTAAATAGTTAAATATTTATGCAATCCAGTTTTAAATTTGATTTCAAGTAATAAAAAAACAACCTAATTTGAGTCTATCCTTGCAAAAACTGTAATGTCCGTAAGATTCGGGAACTTGTACCCGCGTATACCTCGGCGAGACGAAACCCCTGCTTATGATTGAACTTTTCAGAAAATAAAAAATTATATACTGATATTGCTGCATTTCCAAATTAATTAAAGTATTTTTATTCATTTATAGAGGATAAATATTCTAATTTTACAATTTATTCTAAATGAAATCGTGTAGGATTCTGTAAGAAACGTTTTCTTGTTGGCAAAACTCTGGCAAAATAACGCAAAAATTTTTGTTTACACTTTTGTTTATTAATTGTTGATTGATATACTTTTTATAAGGCGAGCTCCTCTCGAAATGAAATTATATTTGAAACTTCATTTTTATTATCAATAAGATGAAAGTGAATATTGACCAATTTATCCCTTAGTAGATTGGGCACAAAACTCAATTAATAATACAAAAATTGCACTTTAGTTTATAAAATGTTTATTGATAAACTTGTTGACAAGGCGGGCTTCTCTCGAAATCAAATTATATTCGAAACTACACCTTTAATATCAATAAAATGGAAGTGATTACTGATCAAGTTATGCCTTTGGAATTTTTTTTTTAAAGTTTTTTTTCGGCCAAAAACTCGAAAAATAATTCAAAAATTTCACTTTCGTTTATTAAATGTTTAGTGATACGCGTTTTCACATAATGGGCTTCTTTCGAAATCAAGTTATATTCAAAAATACACTTTTAATATCAATAAAATGGAAGTGAGTATTGACCAATTTATCCCATGGTAGATTTCGGTAAAAAAGGGCTTCTTTCGGTAAAAAAAAACTCGAAAATTAATGCAAAAATTGCACTTTCGTTTATTAAAGTTATATTGATACACTTTTTAACAAGGCGGGATTCTTAAGAAATTAAATTATATTCGAAAGTACACTTTTGTTATCAATAAAATGGAAGTGAGTATTGACCCATTAATTCCTTGGTAAATTTCGGTAAAAAAGTGAAAAAAAGTGAAAATTTAAAAGTTCGACGTTTGGTTAAAACCTTATCCTGTATATAAGTTAAGTTAGAAATTCTCCTTTCTTAATAAATCATTAATCTTCTTACTCAAAAATTCATCTTTAATAAACTTTACAATTTAATTGAAAATCATTGTTTGTCAGTTATTTTTCATTCTCAAAGCTTTTATGTGGAAATTTAATTATTCCGTTTTTTAGTGAAACTTTACCTTGAACATTGTTTTAGTTGAAAATTCAAATTTTTTAGTTTACAATTCAACTGTTTGGTAAAAAATCTTTATATTTTGTTAAAAAGATTAAAAAGTATTTGTTGGTTCATAATGCAACTATCTTGTTAAAAATTAATCTTACTTGGCTAAATATCACCTTTTCTGTTAAAAGTGCATATTTTCTGACTTGAAAATCCACTGTTTCCTAAAATAATCGAATTTTTAGGTTACAAACCTCATGGTTGTAAATTCGGAAAGGCACTCCTGTCACTGGTCACTGAAATAATTTTGATCAAACCCTTTACCCCTTTCCAACAACGCGTGGTGGAGCTGGAAGGCACCTCTGTGACTGATCACAGAAACAGTGTGGGTGAAGCCTCTACGCCTTTCCAAAATCTTCGTGGGGACGGTAGGGCACCCCCGTGATTGATAAAAAAAATAACGCTGTTCGAACCCCTAACCCTTTTAACATGACTTGGGGAGTTGGAAGAGACCCCTGTCATTATTCACTGAAATAATTTTGATTAAACCTTTTACCCCTTTCCAACAACGCGTGGTAGGGCTAAAAAGCACTTCTGGGAGTGGTCACAGAAATAAACTTTGCCAAGGTTTTTTAGTCTGGAAAGCCAACTAGCAAGATGGCGGATATTGAGGATCAAACAGCGGCAATAAACAATTGGGAAAAAAATTATTTTTGAGCCTTGAAATATGCTTTTCAAAAAAACTGGTTAAAAAATTACTGTTTAGTGTAATTTTTTTTACTACAAAACTAGTCAAATTGCGTTGAAAGTAAAGCGCTGTCAAGAAAGTTAAAAACTTTTATTTTTTAAATTTAAATTGCTTTATTCTGTGTATAAAAGATTGTATGTTAAAAACTTTACAAAAAATCCTAGCATTTCTAGAGGACAGGGAAAATAAGAAATTCGTCAGAGTAAAGTTAATTATAAAGCCATCTTGTGTGTTTAGAATATTAAATACTCATTATTAGTTTAAAATTAATTTTTTAGTTGAAAATTCAACTATTTTATTTTTGGCTAAAAATGGACTTTTTTACAATGAAAATTCAACTACTTGGGTAAAAGTTGAACCATTAAAAATTAATTTTTTTGTTTCAAGTTTTAATTTTTTTTATTTTAGAAAACTAATTTTTCTGCTCGCAATTTCTTATTTTGCTGGTTAAAACTGCAACTCTTTGGATAAATATTAACCCTTTTAATGGTAAATTATTAGTTTCGGGTTGAAAATGCAACTGTTTTATAAAACAATTCGTTTTTTGGTTTTGAACTGAAAAACCTTTATATGTTGAAAATTAGTTTTTTTGCTTAAAAAATCTTATTTCTAGTTTGAACTAATGTGTTAAATTTTTTGTTAAATATTCATTATTTGTATTAAAAATTCTTCTGTTGGGTTGGAAATTAAATGATTTTGTTGAAACTTTGACTTTATGGTAGAAAATGTTAAACATTCGTCTTCCAGATTGAAAAGTTGTGTCTTTTAGTTAAAAGTTGACCTAGTTTCTTATTAATTTAATTTTCGGCTTGTTGATTTATTATTTTAGTTGAAAATTCATTTATTTCGTTCAAAATTCAACTATTTTGCTAAAAAATTAATTACTTCATTGAAAATTAAACTATATCAGCTGAAAGGCGATAAATCAAGTCAAATTTCAACTAATTATAATGAAAATGAGACCAAAAACCGAGTTTTCCCCCCAAACTACCAGATTACCAAAAAATTATCTTCCATTCAGTATTTTACCTACGTCATAAAAGCAACTTTTATGAGTACAAAAATTATTTAATAATTATTTATATGCACAATTTTACGAATTTTATTTTTTTGTTCTAATGCGAATACATTATCTCTTACGCAGATTATGTAGGCGAAATATTTGTCAATATTCTATATTTCCCTCAAAAAATTTACCAACAGAATATAACCGATTTTCGTCGATGAGGTTGTCTTCATAATTGCCAGGGGACACTAGACTGTATTTCCGATTTTCTTATAGATTTCCCTGCAGTCCTTTAGTCAGGTGTTTTTAGGTAAACTGAATTTTCTGAGGTCTCAAGAGAATGAAAAAAAGTTCATGGGAAAATTTCAAATTATTTTTTTGTAAAGAATTCTAATGGAAAATTTAAAAAAGATCATAAAGTATTTTTGATTATTTTGTAACATTTTTGAATAGTGTTTAAAAGATTTCGAAGCAAAATGTTGCAATTTTTTCCATACATAACATAAGTTTAGAAAAATTAAAGAAGCCTTCTTGAAAAATAAATTTAGGTCCCTAGGAATATTTAAAATAATTTTTTCTTTCAGAAAATTAATCTTAAGAAATTATTTTAAAACATTAAAAACCATTACAAAAGATATACAATATTTATAAAGATTAGAAGGTTTGGAATTAAGACAAGATTAGATTTCCAAGCAAGATGTTTCTATTCGGTAAGATTTAAAAAAATGTAATGTAAATAATTGAGTAAATACAAAAAATATTTAGTAGCATTAAATAGATTCAAATAAAATTTAAACCTTTAAAGATTTTTAGAAATGTAAAGTTTCAAAGATTTCAAAAACTTTCTACATTTTCTAAAATTTTTTAACAAGGTCAAACTCTCTCAGAAGTTCCGCTACATACGTTATAACAAAAGTAATACAAATCTGAGCATTCGAGAAAATCAGCAACATTTCTTCCCTGAAATTTTTTGGCAATTTTGGAATAATGAAACACATTTTCTGACAACTTAAGTCAAACTTTTTGATTCCCATTAGAATTTATGTTACATGGTAACTGATAACTAAAGTTACAAAAACCTTAACATTTGCCTAACCCAGAAAAATTGCTTTGTTACAAATTTTCATAGAAGTGTAACATAAGATAACACCTTTAACAACAAGAAAAAGTTACTCTTTTTAGTTCCTCTCAGAATTAGTGCTTCATAAATTATAACAAAAATAACCAAAAAAAATGGAATATTCTAAAAACCCACTACGATCAATCAAATTTTCTTTTTGACAAGATAAAAATAACACAACACCATTTCTAACAACAGAAGTCACTCCTTTCGATTCTTTTTAGAATTTCCAGTAAATACCTTGTAACCCAGGTAATTTTTTTTCTTTGAAATTTGTTACCAAACTATAAAAAACAAAACACATGTTCTTACAGCAAAAGTCACCCTCTTCGATTCTTCTAAGAATTTATGTGATATGACTTCTAACAAAACTAAGAAAAACTTGAACATTGGCGAAATCTAGCAAACTTACTTTCTTAAAAATGTATAAGCGTGTCTAACATAAGGCAACGCGTTTACTGGCAAAAGTTTTTCCTTTCGATTCCTTTCAAAATTTCTGTTCCATAACTTGCTACAAAATTCACAAAAATTTAAAAATTCGAGAAATCCCAAAAAAAAATTATTTTTTGAAATATTTCTGGCAAGATTAAAATAACACAACATCTTTTCTAACAAAAAAATTGTGATGTTCCATTCTTCTCAGAATTTCTGTTACATAACGCATCACAAAAGTAACAAAAAACTGGAAAATCTAGAAACTCAGCAAAGTTTCTTCCTTAAACATTTGTTTATAAGGTTAAAGTAACACAACATCGTTTCTAATGACCAAAATCCCCCATTTGATTCTTCTGGGAAATTTTTTAAAATAAATTTAAAAAATTACACAAGGGCAGAAAATTCGAGAAACCCAGAAAAATTTATGTTGTAAAAATTTGTTGGCGAGATTATAATAACACAAGATCGTCTCTAAAAACCAAAGATACCCAAAAAAAACTTGAAAAACTTTCCCAAAGCTATTAAATTCCAAGCCTGCCACCGCAAGCAATGCATTATTTCTTGAAAGCCATAAAAAATAAAATAATACCTAATTTCTGTGACATTTATTAAATTTAGAAAAATGAAATATAGTTTGTCGTCAAAGTGTAGATTTACCTGTTCGATTCTTTTCTCGAAAAACTACCCTTTAAAAGTAAAAAAAGAATAAATTTCCATTATGCAAACGATAATAAAGCAGTATTTTCTGAAAGCGAGGAAAAATATCACTAATTGGTAACTTTGTTGCCCTTCGCTCTTTTTTGAAAAAAATCTTAGACGTGTTTGTAAAATTAAAACCCTGCAAATTGCATTCCTTTTTGCAATTGATAAAAGTTTTTTCCTAATTGGGAACCTTCTTCACAGTTTTCCTTGAATGAACAACTACACACGATATGTATAAAACATAAATTTTAATCATACGTCCACATGTAGTACATTATTTTTTGTGAATCATGAAGAGTGTAAATAATTTCTAACATCTGTGTCATTCATTGATTTTTTGAAAATCGTTTAGAGTTTCGTGTTAAATGGAAACCTCATCTGTTTCGAGTTTGGATGCAAAAACTAACCAAGAAACTTTTGAAACATAAATTTGAATTATATCTCTGCAAGTAGAGCATTATTTTTTCCGAATGATGAAAACTGTAAGTAATTTCCAACTACAGTGACATTCCTTGATCTTAAAAAGTAGATAAGAGGTTCTTCTCAAATTGACAACTTTTCTGTTGCGTTCCTTGGCAGAAAAAATACAACATTTTGAGAGCATAAATTCTAATTCATGTTTTTATAGTTAGAAAAACTTATCCCTTTTCGCAAAGAAATTAGGTTTGCGGCAAAGGAATGGCGTTGAAATAGACTAAACACATTTTGCTATTATCCATACATTTTTTTAAAGTAAACAGTTTTATTGCACATTGTATTTTATTACAAATGCGCGAAAAATTACGTTGCGGAAGTTTTAAAAATAATCAAAATGATTCCTGCGACTGAGCTTAAGAATTTTAGAAAAAGATATTCATACATTTTTAGCACATTCTTTTTTATTACACGTACGTTTTTCAGAAGAAAAACGTTTTATTTTGTTTGAAAATATAATAGAAAAAAGTATTCTGTCGTAGCAATTAAAATATTCTTGAAAAACAAATTTATGCATTTTCTTTTGAACTTTTCAAATTATCTGAAAATACAAAAATGTTGCTAGGAGAAAATAAAAATCAATTTTTATCACGCATATACTTTTACAAATATACAAAACAATTGTAGATACTGCTGATCCAAAACTATTTTTCCTTTATTCGACCGTTTTAATTTTTTATAAATATTTCAGCTAAATTCAGCAATGTATTCGGTCTTACGGTCAATAATGAAGTCAAAATAAAAGCATCCGAAATAACATGTAAAAAACATATTTATTTCTTTTAAAAAAATCTTTAACGTTTCGACCAACACTGCGGGTCTTTTTAAAGAGTCGATATACATATCTATAATTTAATAAAAATAATATTTACGAGCGTAAACGTCGCACTACATAGTATCGTAAAATGTGTAATGGTTTGAACAAACAATAAAAAAAATAAAAAATTTAATATTGAAACATACCTGAGTCAAAAAGCGATGTGATATTTTATAAAAAACAAAAAACGTCATTTAAAAAGGAACGCAACAGAAAAGTTTTCAATTTAACAAAACCCTCTTATCTACTTTTGAAGATCAAGGAATGTCACTGTAGTTGTAAATTATTTACTGTTTTCATCGTTCGAAAAAAATAATGCTCTGCTTGGAGCGATATGATTCAAATTCATGTTTCAAAAGTTTCTTGGTTAGTTTTTGCATCCAAAATCGAAACAGATGAGGTTTCAATCTAACAAGAAACTCTAAACTATATTCAAAAAATCAATGAACGCCACAGATGTTAGAAATTATTTACACTCTTCATGATTTACAAAAAATAATGTACTACATGTGGACGTATGATTAAAATTTATGTTTTTTTACATATTTTGTGTAGTTGTTCATTCAAAGAAAACTGTGAAGAGGGTTTCCATTTTACAACCAGCTTTTATCTATTCTAAAAAAATGGCTAACTATCGCAGAATCGACTGTGGTATTTAAATTTTGATAGATTTTCAGAAAATAATGCACTAAGTCCGCTGCATGATAATTATTTCTGTTTCCAAACCTTTTCAATAGCTTTTGACCAGTTTTACTTTTTCTTATTTTTACAAAATGGTGGATTATTTTCGTTTCCAGAAAATTTAAAAATAATTAAATGCACTACAAATTTTTTCCTATCGATAGGAATAAAAAAACTTCATCTTATCATGCATGCAGTTTTTAAAAGTAAACAGCTTTATTCTACATTAAATTTTATCTGAAACTTGTAAAATATTATGTCACCGCAAGTTTAAAAATGATCAATTTCACGACTTAGAGACGGAAGAGGAATTTTGGAACAACAAATTCATACATTTTGTATACTTTTTGAATTCATCAAAAGTATAAAAATGTTTACTGACACTTTTTATTTTTGTTCTGATAAATTTAAAGTTTGCGCAAAAATTATATTACGTCTAACGGCTTCATTTCTTGCAGTGAGATGTGTTTTGCATGTCTAATGCAAAGACAAAATTGAGTTTCCTGAGAAAGGTATCGATCGTTTCGTAGTTATGCAAAAACATAAAAATGCAGGTCTTTTGAATCAAAAATTCTTAAAGTTGGCTTAAGATAAGAATACAGGATCTAAAATATGTATAAGTGCCAAATCGAATTGGCATTTCCCCCTCCCGGATTTGAGAACAAAGACTTGACTGGCCAATCAGGTTCGACTAGTCCCCTCGGTGAAACACTCTGGCCAATCACAGGCTTCTTCACGAAACGTTGACAACATTCGTGGTTTCGTAGATGATTGGGACCCGAAATATCTCTTTTTATCAAAAGAAATCAACGTAAAATCATTAAATCTGTTAGTTTAATAATTCTTAGGAACCTAACACATATTTTTTTTCGTTAGAACTTAAAAAATTCTTGAAAAATATTTAAAGTTTGACTTACTTTTGAAACGTCTCAAAATTTCTGAATATCTCTTAAACTTACTCAAATTTGAAAGTACATTTTTTAAGCCAACATAGACTTATAAAAACAAAAAAGCCGTACCACAAAACTGAACAAGAAGGCTTAAAAAGGATTATGTTCCTTTGAAATATTTTAGACACTTTTTAGAAATTTTAGGAAATAATTCAAAATGTTTTCTGGTAATTTTTCGAATTTCTTTTAGAATTTTTTACAAAAAAATTTTTTTAAATTTTCCCATGGGCTGTTTTTCATTTTCTTGACACGCTGGAAAATTCAGTTTACCTAAAAACTGATTCTAATAGCCACCGAATGCGAATCATGAAGTCGGGCGAGCTCGGGTTCGTGCTCGTGTAGTTTCGTCTTGACACGAGGCTGGCCTACGCAACATGCATCAGAGCCTACCCACCGACATGCTTCATTTGCTTACGTGCTATAAGCAAGGAGAGTGGCGAGGGTCGCAAAACCCCACGTTCTGGAGACATTGTTGCACGCAGAAAAATTACACGCGTGCGTAGAATCCGATTGGAAACGCTATTTAATTTAAAAAATCAGATTCGTTCGATCCTGCAGAAAAATTAAAACAAATCAAAAGATTCGGTATAGGTGCATGTTCTCGCAAGATAGGTGTCGTGCCAAAAGTCAGATCACTGAAAAAATAGTTTTTCTATGACTTTAAAGATCAAAATATTATAACTGATGTCATTTCAAATGAAAAACATTCTTTGTTATGAAAAATGCTTTCTTAAAAAATATAATTCTTCAATAATTAGTAAAAAGGGACGATCAGAAAATATTCCATTGCAAAAAACATGGTTAAGATTAATGTGTTTTTTAGATGCGAATTAAACATTTTTTCATAGAAAGTAACGTTTTTCATTCCAAATTAAATCAGCTATAATATTTTGATTCATAAAATAAAAGAAAAACTATTTTTTTCAAATAATTAACTTTTGGCATGAAAACTACATTAAAATTAGGTCAGGTATGCATGGCTGATTTGGACTTCGTAAATACATAAAAGTCAGAAGTGACTCGAAAAGTTTTCTACTAACTACGCTTACTTTAGCCTTCCAAATGGCGTTAACTGTGGCTGCTATTCTTTGTGCTTTGTTCACCGTCAGTAATGCAGGTAAGTAAATACAATTTTTAATTAACACTAAACATGTAATACAAAGACGAAAAATAGATTTAAATTTTTTACATACACTATTATGTATTTAAAGTTTCTTGTTCGCAACACATTGTTTTTTAAGATGCTTGCTTTATCATGCGCCTTAGCCCTCGAGGGAAAGTACTTCATCAAATTTTGACTATGAGTGATACTTATAACGTTCCTTAACTTTTAAATTACATAACAATTCTATGGTTACTAAAATCATCAGAACATGGTCAGCACTTATAATTTATTTTTGAAGTTTTTTTGTTTAAAAATAAGTATGATTTATTTTTTACTTTTTAATAAGCTTATAGAACCTAATTGCTTGTAACATAATTTAGAGAATACTAATAGACTTAATGGTTTAACAATGATTAGTTATAATAATAAAAAATAATAATTTTGAAAAGTCCCGGCCATACAGTTCTTTAAAATCATGCAAATGAAAACATATTTTTGAAATGCTCCTAATTAAAATAGTTACAAATATGAAAAACTTGCAAAAAATTGTAAGGAATAAAGGTGAAAAATTCCAATCATTTTTCATCGCCTCTTCCTCTAGATCATCAGGTAGTAGTGCTAATCCTCTACACTTTATTCACAATAATTTAAAACAAAGCAAAATTGAATTTACGCTCGTAATCACTGGCTCCTCCTTTACATTTCTTTGGGAAACTTTCATTGTGTTATTTTGCGCGCTTTGTTTGACTTTGTGTTGAATAATAAAGTTAAGAACATCGGTAGAAATAAAGATTATTCATCAGATATAAGTCGACATCATAAGAAGAGAAAGCGGAGCAGATCATCTAGTGCTCAAATCCAGTGAAAAATCGAAAGATTACCGAAAAAAATTGAGAAACGCATGCGATCTTCCTCGCATTCTCGCTTGCGATGCCTTCCGAGCGTCGAGTCATATCACTCATATTTATTAGCTATAGATAATCGTGAACGTTACCGAAAGATACGTCGCATTCTAGCCGGTAAGCATTTCTGTCAGCAAACCTCGATGTAATTGATTTGATCGCTGTCTGCGAGGCACGACGATTCTTGTCATAATGGAATGTATTTTTTCTTTGGTTACTAAAATCAAGTCGTAAATTACGGTCAAGGTGAAGAAATCAATTTCGAAGCCGAAGTTTCTCCCGTGACCGCAGCACCAGGCGAGCACCACGCTGCTCTCCGTCGCCAAGCAAGTCTGTACCATTGACGAATAGAGAGATTGAATGTCCTTCTCATTTTTACCTCTCACGAGAGATTTTTTTGATGGGAGAATATAATAATTGTTGCCCTTTTTTGGGTCTCTTAACCTTCATCATGTACCACAGTTAGACTCGGGTGTCAAAAGTAACGTTAGTTTGCCAACGAATAACTCTAATTATAAGAGAAATAAAAAGCCACAAAAACACGAGAGCTGGTATCAAAAAATGCATGGGTTTGAAAGAAGCTAGAGAAGTATGCCGGGACAGAAAAGTATGGCGGCAAATAGTAGATAAAAAGAGTGGCAGTAGATTGAACGACCTTGGATACTAATGGACCCAAGTGAGGAACCTCACATGACGACTTTGTGAGCATATTCACTTGGGGTGATTGGTAGGGATATTAATCAGCAACCTGGGTCGGAGCAGCGTTACGGAGCGAATGTGTTGTTAAAATAAATAACGCGAGAATTCTAGATGAATCTAAAAATTCTATAAACCCTTCCTCACATCACTCCCTTCCCCAACGAATAAGTCCCGCCTAGCCCGAAAGGGAAATGACTTAATGGTGTAAGAATAATATAATGCAGGTTTTTCATAGCCGGCTTTAAGCTCGAAGGGACCGACGAAGAAGAGTTAATAGTACTCTTGTCAGGGCGGTCAGACCAAGGCCTCAGGTATTCGAAAAATATTTACAAGGGAATCTCAAATGCTACAGTGGATACGATGGTATGGAATTCCTTGTGTAAGGCCAGTAGTTCAGATTAGGATATCGAATCGAAGGCGAGTACTCTGAATCTGAGTTTAGGGATACTTCGCAAGCGATAAAACAACTCTTGGTAAAGGGAGCTGATTCAAAATGCAAACCCAATAAGGGCCCCCCTTAAGAATAGAATTAACAAAAACATTTTTATCATCCATGTAGTCGAAGAATTCCAAAAAATACTAGAAAGAACTCATGGTTGGTGGAGTTCGGAAGAAAAGCCCCAGCATATAAATTTCTTAGAATTAAAAGCTGCCGTCTATTCCTTAGGATGTTAATAACTGAGATTGCTAGACGCACCTGGGAATAGTGTGCAGAACGGCACATTTGGATTTTTGCCTCTTATATAAAATTAAAAGTAAATGTTATATCAGATAGCGAGTCTCATGCTTTTCATCTGATTCTGAATGGGAATTTAATTCTAAAATTTTGCATATGATTTCAAATCAATTCCGAAAATTTGAAATTGACCTGTTTGTGACAAATATTAAAGTGAAATGTAAGAGATTTATATCTTGGAATCCAGATTCAAAGTCTTATGCTGTTGAAGCACTAACAACTTTGTGGTCAAAATCTTACTTCTGTGTCTTCCCTCCTTTTTCTTGAATTGTACGATGTTTAAAAAAGATCGTAACGAATGAGACATAAGGACTTCTAGTCGTACCCTTGTTGCTAGCGTAAGCTTGATATCTTGTGTTCTCTAGTCTGTTAGTTTGGGACCAATTAATTATTCTTCCTCGGAGAAATGTACTCAAATCTCCTTTCAGGGAGGAACATCCGTTGTGCAGAAGTCTTTCCCTGGTAGCATGCGGATTATTATCGGAGAATCGTTTAAACGTAGGGGTGTGCCAGAGGAATCGATTCCGATCATGATTGTTTTACTAACAGAGTCTACCATAAAGCAATACAAGAAACCTTTAAGATCGAAGTGACAATATTGCCTTTAGAAAAAGATTTGCGTATTTGACGCTAACCTTAAACATGTAATAGCTTATTTGACAAACATTTTCAAAAGTATTGGAGCTCATGGTACAGTAAATTCATGTAGATCGACGTTTTCACTTATTAGATCTCGCGATATAGGAACTGGCGTTTCTGTAAAGACATTCAATGGAATTTCTGCTTTGAAGCCACAGAAAGCCAAATATGACTTTAGCTGTGACCCTTCTTCAGTTCTGGATTATTTATAAACATTGTATGCTTCTGATTATATTTCTTTTGAACAACTAACGTATAAGTTAGTGACAATAATGGCGTTATTAACAGGTCAAAGAATGCAGACAATATCAAAAATTCATTAGATAACATTACAACGTCATCTGAAAGAATTAGAATTAAAATTTCAGAGCGCATTATGACCTTAAAAGTAAAAAAAGCGCAACCTTGTTTAGTACTTCCATTTTTTGCGTAATCAGCTGGAAGTTTGCATATCCTCCGTACTTCAGTTATATGTACAAGCAACAAATAGGTTATGAGATCCAAAAAAGGGAAAAAATTCACTGTTTATATCTTTCTGTTAACCGCAGAGGGTGGTTACAACACAAACCTTAGCAAGGTAGAT
The DNA here is from genome assembly GCA_010014905.2 of Druon quercuslanigerum. Taxonomy (NCBI): domain Eukaryota; kingdom Metazoa; phylum Arthropoda; class Insecta; order Hymenoptera; family Cynipidae; genus Druon; species Druon quercuslanigerum. The sequence continues at coordinate 33,294 of JAAAKG020138217.1, forward strand.
CAAAAACGTGTCAATTAAGATCGGTGTGGATACATCCACATTTGCGGCAAAAAGTACTAGATTCGAGCTGGCCCTAATGTTGACATTATTCGTCAGACTGGTGGGTGGTCTCAACATTTAAGCGTTTTCGCGCAATTTTGCAATAGGCCTTTAGATATGGAAGATGCGTTTTGCAAATCAGTAATAACTTCATAAGATGATATTGTAACTAGTTTTGAGTTAAAAGATGTATTTAAGTTGCACTGAGTTTTTTGTGTCAAATTATTCGTATTAGGCTTCTTAAGCTACTGAATTTTCTTCTGGAAAATCGAAATAGGCTATACACGTCTGCATCATGATGTAGAGGACGAGACGAAGAAAAATAATTAACCGATCAAACAAAATTAACGGTCATTCACATAATACGTGATACGTTTGGGGGGGGGGGGCGTATGTCAAAGTATCATTCTCCACATTAAGATAAAGCGAAAAAGTAACATAAATGGGGGGGGGGGCCAGAGTATCCTGAAAAAGGTATGTCGTATTTTGTTAAGGTCATTACCTGGTGTGTAGTTCGATCGGGGATATTTGAGTGTTCACGT
>JAAAKG020138217.1:33884-63891 GCA_010014905.2 Druon quercuslanigerum
TGTTTGTAACTCTGTTAAAAGTGAGATAGGATGTTGGTTAGTTCGGTCAGGATTTCCTGAAAAAGGTATCACGTATTTTGTGAATGTAATTACCTGTTGTGTAGTTCGATCGGGATTATTTGAGTTGTCACGTCCGAATAGATCATACTCTCCCTAGCCCTTAATATATACTATCGATAAGAAGTTAAGAACCATAGTTATTGTGATTTGAAGCTTTAAAAATAATGAAATTTTCCCAGAGAATTTTATAGGAGGTAACACGGTGCTCAAGTAGCAGACCTAAATAAAAATGTCATGTCACCTCGAAATTTCTGTTGCTTATATTTTTTTCATGTCTTATGATGGATCATTTTCGCATATTTGTTGCAGTTTATCAACACTGTTAAGAAGTTTCTTGCATTGATTACCTTCGAAAGAAAAGCTACCACCGTATTTACACAATCTAACAAGAGATGTAACTCTAGACGATAAATTATATCCAAAACTAATTGATTGTCATCATTGTCTGCTTGTAACAAAGGAAGATGAATACAGTTTTAGAAACTAAACTCTTTATAATGATTATAACAACGGAAACTATAATAATATACACAAATTGGCTTCAATAATTCAAAGTACACTATTTTAAATATAATTTTTATATGAATTCTGTAATAGTTATAAATAAATAAAAGCTACTTCAACTGTTAAATATAACGTATAAACAACGATGTTCATAAAATAAAATACAAATTTTTAAACTATTTTTTAAAAATCCGCCATGTGAAATGATTTTAAAAATCACTTTAAAACATTCAGAATAAAAAAAAACAATAAGCAATAGAAATTTAAGGTAACATGACATTTTTCTTTAGGTCTGCTTCTTGAGCACCGTGATGCCAGTGAGCGCGCGCGTAAATTCAATTTTGCTTTGCTTTAAAATATTGCGTAGGACTACCACATTATGGTCTATTTGAACGAGACGACTCAAATAATCACGATCAAACTTCACATCAGGTAATTTCGTTTGATTGGTTGAATTCTGACTCTTCCATTATAGAACCGAATTAAATTCAGAACAACCACCTACAACAATTGAACCACTGGCGATAAAAAGAAGATACGCCCGAAACGTTATCGTTTTAGTTTGCCCCTTGGTCATATTTTTTTTAGGTTGAATTTTAATTTTTTAATAACATATCCCATTAGGACATTTTATTTCGCATATTTTTAGTCTTATAAATAAATGTAATAACTTTATTAGTTTTCGAAATAATCAAGAAAATGTGACTTTTTTCTGCAATTACCGTTATTTTCTTATATGATGGTGGTCTGAAATTTTTATTACGAAATTCCTATTAATGTAGAACTAATGGCGAGTTGAACACACAAAATTCTTTTTTTGCGATTGCAGAATAAAGTAACATTTTCTTGATTATTTCACAAACTAATAAAGTTATCACATTTATTTATTACACTAAAATATGGGCAATAAAATTGCCTAATGGGATAGGTTATTAAAAAATTAAAATTCGACCTGAAAAAATATGACCAAGGGGCCAAATTAAACGATGGCTTTTCAAGCGTATCCTATTTGATCGCCAGCGAATCAATCACACTTTTTTCAATGACCACGAAAAATGTTTGATGGCCGAGAATTAGCCGGGAAATGACCGGAAACATGCGTTCTGGATGAAAAAACCCGCCAGTTTCTTAAAATTGTTAAATTTTTTAAATATTTTTTTAATTTTCAATTTATTTTACTTTTTTAAAAATTTATTTGTTTCAATAGATTTTTGTCCTTATCTTTTTTAAAGAATGGAGAGGGAAATATAGTAATTGAAAAACCTTCGCATTTAAATCCTATTTCTAGAATTTTTATTTTGCATAAATATCAAAAAACCCCAGAGCAAGTATTAGTTTGTTTACAATTAAACCTTTCTGGAACCAATCAGCAGTGTTTGTCTCAAGTTTCAAACACTTATCTACTATGATTTAAGAGATAACTAAACTAAACTGAAAACAATTTTTATAATACTATTTATTTTATTTATCGTCAAATAAACAAGTAAGTCGGAAAGCCCATTAACTTCTAATATATTACACAGGATATGTTCAGATACCCAATTGTGACTCTTGGGATATATTAATCATATCAATAAATTTTAGAACTCCGATTTTGGTTATTATAAAGAAACAGCCTCAAGTTTCCTACAGCACGAAAAAAAGTACTTGTTAAATTCAATAGTTCTAAGTTATGTTAAAAAACTGCGACAGCATACGCTTGTCTGTTGTTTAATCTAATTGAATGTAGATATCTAAATAAATTTATATATTGCTGATAAACAGCATTATATGCTAAACACAGATTAGGAAAAAGATAGAGCTTTGTAAAATAAATAATTTCTTGATTTCTCATTGTTAATAAGTCATGTGACATATTCCAGTTATTTTAAACACAACTTTATGAACCGCTGTCATCGAAGTTAAAAACATAGTAGCTTATATCTCTTGGGAGTGTCATCAAACTCTACACAAATATTTTTTATCAGTAATGATTTATTTATTTTTTGTATTTATTGTATTTTTTCAGATGTGTTGCCGTTATCTGTGGTAGATAATCAGGTATTGATTGGTGGTGCAAAAGGAAGTCTCCCTGGTATGAGTTTTTTCTGGACAAACGATGGCTGGGGCCAAGAAAAATTCTATAACAGGAATGTAGTGAAATGGTTGAAGGAAGACTGGAAAGTTAGGATAATACGCGCTGCTATGGGAATCGAAGAATATGGTGGCTATTTAGAGGATCCCGAGAATAACAAAGCAAGATTGAGGACTGTAGTTGATGCTGCGATTGAATTTGATATCTATGCCATCATTGATTTGCTTGATCATTATGCTCGCCTTCATATAACTGCTGCTATTGCATTTTTCGAAGAAATGGCAAGGATTTATGTTGGTAAAAACAACGTAATATATGAGCTCTTTAATGAGCCAAGGGACGATGTCTCATGGAGAGACAACGTGAAGCCTTACGCTGAAGCCGTCATTAGGGCAATCCGGGCTACTGATAGCACAAACCTGATTTTAGTCGGTTCACCACACTGGGATCAGGATGTTGACGTGGTTGCTGCTGACAAAATTACTAGCTACGGAAATATAGCATATACTCTACATTTCTACGCAGGAGTCGATGGCCATCGTCAAGAGTTGAAAGACAAGGCAATTGCTGCACTTAACAATCATACACCTCTGTTTGTGTCCGAATGGGGCACCGTTGCAAATTGCAATGGTGCTGTTAATGTAGAGGAAAATAATATCTGGATTGACTTTATGAAAGCTAATTACCTCAGCAACTGCAACTGGAGTGTCAGTGATAAAACGGAAGCTTGTTCTGCTTTGAAACCGGGAGCGAGTGCTGATGGAGGGTGGTCTGAATCACAGCTCAGCGAGTCAGGAAAATTCGTGCGAGAAATGATCAGAAACTGGTCTAACTGAAATGAGTTTTTCAATAAATAATAATTATTTGATGTATAATGGCTGTTAAATTTATTTGATATTTTAATAGACACAATTGATTTTATTTTATATTTAATTTAGGAACCTATTTATCCTGTTCTTGTCCACTATAAGTGAATCAGTTATTTGTTCAAAAGATTATTTTAATTTTAGAGAATATTTTCTAGAAAGTGTTTAAATTGGTTATGTAATTTCCTATTTTCTTCAACCTTACACCTCTTGCCACTCAGGTACCGAACCTCTTATTGCTAACAGTTGTGAAACTCAACAATTTCAAAATTGCATATATGAATTACAAATCTTGACAAAGTATATCTTTTTACAGCCCGAAAAAAAGTTAAATGCTTACACAAATTTTCGGGTTTAAAGAAAAGATCTAATATACTTCTTTAATATAAATATGTTTTATTATGAAACCAATACTTTTTAAGGAAAGTGATTTCCTTGTACACTGAAAAAAAGATTACTTCTACCAATTGAATTTTCTTTTGTCTGAAGGAAGTGAAACTCCTGTTTATTTTCAAAGAACTATTATTAAAGGCAAATAAATATAAGCGCTTTGATAAAGAATGTTATTTATTTCAGTCAAGGAAATTTTGATAGGATTAAGTGAACATTGTTTGATTCAAAAGTACGATCTATTGGCTGGAGGGGAATATTTCTTTGAATAAAAGAAATATTAATTGAAGAAAAAAAATACATTTTAAACTAAATGAATGAATCATTATTTCAAATAAATATGCCATGAATGCGAACGAATATTTCTTTAAATCAAAGAAATGTAAATTGATTGAAAGAAATACATTTTAATGTCATGAAAATATTTTATAGGCTTAAGAAGCTATTTCGACGCCTGCAATTTTTAAGGATTTTGAGCAGAAAAATATCCCTCTGATTAAAAAAAATGTCTTTGGCCTAAACAATGCGCGAGAGTTTAATAGAGTAGTTCATACTTCATTTGTAGTTAAATTATAATTAATGAGATTATTTAAATTCTTGGTGAAGCTGAAGCAGAAAAATTCGATGTAAAATCCACCTCCAGCAGGAATCGAACTTGTTTCCGACGAGTGTAAAGTCCACAGCGATGACTAGGGCGCTGCCCAAACATGAAAATTTTCAGGCGGAAGGCAATATTTGACCCTCATCATAAATGCCAAGGAAATATTTCTTTCATTTATAAACATGGATATTGAATTTAACAACATATTTCTTTAATCTAAAGAAATATTCAATTAAAAAAATTACGCCTAATATTTTATTCAACTAAAGAAATAGCTATTTATCTTAACACAATATATTGTTGATCTACATAAATGCTTCTTTGGTATAAATGCAGAAACTCTTTGTACCAAATAAATATATTTTCAATTTAATTACTATTTCACAGGTAAATTTCTATAGAATCGTACAAACTTATCATCAGTAATCTGCCGTACTAAGCAAAACCTTACAGAAGTGATGTTTTCGTTGAGTTCTTTACATTTTTTCAAACTATTTTTTATAGATTAAACTGCACGCACCATGCAATAAAAGAATATCACGATTAGTTTGATTAGCACAATTATGTTGATTTAATAAATATTTAAATTATCTCTATTTTTTGCAACATGTTACTAAACTAGCTACGATAACGATCTCTCGTGATACCTCTTTGTTTGTATAAACAATTTTATGGTACTCATTTGACAAGCACGTTTCTTTCTTATTATAAGGAGGTAAAAATTAAGTAAAAACAAATAGGTTAATCAAAATGTCTTAAATAAAGAAGTCTTTTCTGTTTTTCTATAATCTTTTAATTTTATTAATCAAAACAGTTTATCCCTACCAAAACTTTCGTACTATTCGATGCAATGTATTATTATTATACATCAATCGGTTTCTTTTGAATCAAAGAATCTTTTCCGCTCTTGGATCAACTTTGAATTATGAAAACAACAAAAGTTTAACTATAAAAACAGCTTTCTTAAATATTATAAATAACCTTAACTTTTTTACTCTTCAATTGAATGTATTGATAGTATAGGTTAATCGATATTATAGGTCAACTGATACTTCTCGGTTGAAGGAATCTTTTATATTTTTGTATCAACTTAAAAAAATTATAAATTATTAATATAGAAAGCCAATTAAAAAAATTTAAAAGTGTTAAAAAAGGTCATATATACTTTCAGAAATCCTTTGGTCAGTTTTGATATATTAGTATTGAAAATCAGCCCTCCAAATTTCATATGTTTTTATGCAAACTCCTTTAATTTGTCACATCACAGCGATTAGAAATCGCGGTGGCAATGTGATATTGTAGAATTTACTCTCGTAAGTATATTAAAAAGAAAATATAGTTGTACTTGATCTATCGAGTGGCAAAGAGATCAAGAGTTGTGGGAACTTGCCTGGTCCAAAGAGTTGAACCTCACCTTGCTTTCTTTACATGATAAAGGAAAGATGAATTGAAGTAGTAAATTGAGATAATATAAAGGTGAATTCGGTTAACACAATGTTTATTTACTTACTAGTAGATTAGGGGGGTCCGCCTCCAGAGTACGTAACAGTCACGGAATTTATACAATTAACCCGAAAACGCATTTTAGCTCAATTGAGACTGCTGAATTCGAGTAGTTAGTGCCTCACTTTCGCGTGGGGTCTCAAAGACCTCCCAGTCAAAATTGATGTTCACGTCGAGCTTGCTAAAAAGACACTACTTTCTACCTACTCCGGAAAATGAGCAATCAGTTCCGAAACGCCAGTGGCTTCCACCCCACTTAAGGGAGGCTTTAGTAATTAATATTATTATTATATATTATTATTTATATTAATAATATTATTATTATATTAATATCTTATTAAGATATTTGGCAGGGACAATCACGAAGAAAACCTTTCGAGAGTTTTTGGAGACCGATGAAATCGAGTCCCGTAAATCCATCCTTCCAAGGCGGAGGTTATTTAAGTTTATTTAATAGCGATATTGAAATTGGAGTGAATTTCATTATTTAAGAAAAGGTTGTCTCGTTTACAGTATTTAAATCCAAATCTAGATAGAATTCTTTCCAATCGTTTTATTATAGGGACTGTAAGGCTCGAACTTTAGCGAGGATATCGAAGGCAAATAGGAATTTATTCTTAGGGAAGCAAACCGTAAACCCCAATGAGTGGAAAACCCAGACGTAATCTTCAAAATTAAACTAAAATAAACAGTCGTAGTATACAATAATCATAAAAGTTCAATTAAACCTAAATATAGTAATGCTCTCTGCATCACTGGGTTGAACCCTGAAAAGAACGATGTGTGAGCTCGAAACATTCGGGTCACACCTCCTTCTTAGCGAAATGTCGTCCTAGAGACGAGACTTTTGTCATCGAGAGCGGCTAATCTTAGTAATCGAGAGGTACACAAATGTTCAGAAATGGTGATAAGAGCTCACAACGGTTAAAAAATATAAAATTAAGCAACACTATCTGCGTTGTTAATGAAGTTAGGTGTAGCTTGAACAAAATAAAGAACTTGTTAGGCACACAATGTATAATAATTTTTAACTGAAAACTTTGGCTTGGACAGTTCATAACACAAATTACAAAAGGTGACAGCGATAATAATTATACTACATACATACTAAACATACATACATACATATTAAAATAGGTTATGACATAAAAACGGTGAATATTGCAAACTTAAGGATATCTGAGCATTCTTCCATTTGTATATTCTCTGATAACAATAATCTAATAGACTCAATCTATCTATTATTTAATCATAAATAATGGAGTAGAATTACAGTGAAATAATTCCAAGCATTCACTATCGTCGATATAACACCAGGACATAATAATAAAACAAATCTCAATACTAACCTTATACCCGAGTGATGCAGAAAGTTTTTAATTTATATTCAAATTCAGATGCATTCACGTGAATGGTCTTTTTCTTTGATTGACAAGTCTCGCGACATTCAGAAACATTACATTACCCTTATACGCTAGAGTTCCGCTTGACACATTCTAGTTTTATCTATCGTGTTATATTCATATTGATACCTACCTCCTTCTCGAGAAGATTGCAAGGATGGAATCTTCGTTTAGCTCCACCTGTAAAAATATAGGTTAACGACTAAAATTGAACCTTTTTCTCCCTGGGAATCTATGAACAAACTCGATTGGATATTATTCAGAGTTTAGTTAGATTCAGATTCATCATCAGAATCTGGATAGTAATGTTTAATTTTATCCATGTGACTAAGTTCCCGTTGGCCAGTTCTGAGATCCTTCAGAATTACGTTATTTCACAGATAAACTTTGAAGATCTCGAAGGGTCCTATTTATTCAACGAAAAACTTATTCTCCTAGACATCCTTGACCTTGAGTATAAGATCTCCTTTAGAAAACCTTGTCATGTAATTTACGATCATAATAGGTGCTTCGACCTCAACTTCGCATCCGTAAGATTCTTAATAGCGATCGTGCGAAGTTCGTCCAACCGAGTAACTAAATCATGAAGGTATGAACCGTAAGTTTCGAGGACTTCGGTAGAAGGGTAGGATGACGGCATGCGAGTATCCTTTCCTTACACGAGGTGATAAGATAAAAACTTGGTACCTTCGTGCACTGAAACATTATACGAAAGCATGGCGAACGGAAGGAAGGTATCCCAGTCGTCATAGTCGCGCAAATAATGTTTTAGGTAATCTATCAATACCTAATGACTTCGCTCGAGACTTCTTTTTTTCTTCAGGTGGTAACCAGAAATTGAAATCTGTTTGATCTTAAATATCTTTGTGAGATTTCCGATTATTTTATTGATAAATGATCTACCTCGATCGGCTAGAATAACTCTCAAACAAATGAATTTAGCAATAAATTCCCGAGCAAAGGTATCAGCTATAGTAGTTGCATGGATATTAGCCACGGCTGCGGCAAGACAATACTTTGTTAGATTGTCCTACATCGTTAGGATGTGCACGTTTCCGTTCGATGTCTTTTCTAAAGGTCCTACAGTATCCCAGCAGACTTTGTCAAAAGCTGTAGCAGGCGTGTCTGTGAGCACCATAGGTTGCCTTGTTTTTATTTGGACTAACTTATTGAACTAACAGCTTTGAAACGTCTTAATGACTTTCCCTATTTCCCGTACTATATTTGGCCAATAAAAAAGTTCGCGTATTCGGCGGTATATTTTACGAAATCCCTTGTGCCCACCCACAAGACTGCGATGAAATTCGCGAATGATTTCTTTTCTTTGTTTGAGCGGCGAAACCTCTACCTATCCTAAGCAGAGTGTGACCTTAAGATCGCTCCCCGAGAAAACCCTTTGAATTATGTTCCTAAGCGCATTATCGGAGAGTTTCTCAAGCGCATCGTTGCTTTTAGAGATCCTGACGGACTTCGTGCGAGTATGGATCATGGCTTGTTTTAACCCATTTAAAACGTTATAGAGATCATCTTCTGTAGTAAGATCAAAGAATCGATCACGACCAACTAAGCTAAAAAAATTTGTTGTTACGGATTTCGACACTATAACTGATCCTCTTTTAACGCTCGGTTCCCTTAAAGTGACTTCGCTTATGTAACCTAGATCTGTCAACAGATAGCCTATTGGTGTCACGAGTTTACAATCCGCGGAAATAAAATGTGCGATATTGTCTAGCTTTATAATCAGAGAGTCGGAGGTGATATTCAGATCTGAATCCTGATCTCGGGGTACCAAAAAGGGGACAAATCCACGTTGAAGTAGTATTGGCGTTTCGGGAGAAATGGTTTCAAACAGTCTGACTTCTTCTGACAGAATCTACAGCAGGCCGAGGAACCATGGGTGTTGACCGCGATGTAGAAGAAAGATTTAAGAAATTCGAAGATCTAGGGATCTCGATAGTCGGTTCGCGCGATCCTGTAATCGTCTAATTCCTAAGCTTAGATGAAATCATGGTTTCATCTGCCTCAGAATTGACATCTGAATATACTGATTTAGTATCGGATGGATTTGCTTCCGGCGGCAACATCCTAATCAAATTGTCTTCTGCAGTTTAAAGAGTGGTCTCAGTTTCATTATGATATTCGTCAGAATGAGTGTCCTCGTTTGCCTCGGAAGACGGCGGGGCTAGAGAAACTGGGTCGACGTCGACGACCATTTCGACAGGAGGAAACTGTTTTTCGCCGAACACGTTCTCTATCGAACTGGTATGTTCCCGGCAAGCAGCTGGTGGAAGTACTCATCATCGTCCTCGTAGCTTATCACTCTTCGACGAGGAATTTGCCATTTCGGCAGTGCCGGTAAGGGGCTAGATTCAGAATCGAAAGAAAAGTACACATGTTCACGATAGGATTTGAAAGGTGTCCCTTTTTATTGGGTCTAGATTTTGACTGATTTCTTGTTTTAACTCTAGCCGCGATTCCTGAGCTAGGAGGATCCTTAGCAGAGTCATCACATGTAGACGTTTCAGGTAACGATTCTTTTCTCTCTTTATAAGGTCGAATCGAGTTGCTTCGTACAGGCTCGCGAGTAATTGAAGAAATACGGACTTCATGTACAGCGCACGCTGTACATGAAGGTTCCGGGAAAGCGCATCTGCGTTCTTCTTTGTTTTACCCGCCTTATACACGATTTCATATCGGTAGTCGCGAAGCTTGAGTCTCCAACGCATCAACCGTTAATATGGATCCTTCACTGAGTGGAGCCACCTTAACGCCTGATGGTCGGTTACCACCAAGAAATTTTGCCCATAAAGGTAGTGTCTAAAATGTCGTACATAGTCGAAAACAGCCAGACATTCTATTTCAGTGGCGGAGTAATTTATTTCGGCTTTTGTTAGCAATCGCGACCCATATGCTACCGGTAAATCACTTCTTAACTTGCCCTGACTAAGTACACCTCCGATCGCATAATCGGATGCGTCAGTGGTCAAAATAAACAGTCCGTTGTAGTCCGAGTATTGCAGAATCGGGGCTTGAGTGAGAGCATCTCTCATATAAGTGAAAATACGTTTATGCTGCTCGGTCCAATAACAAATTTTGCCCTTCTTCAGCAAATCCGATAAGGTTTTAGTCCTCCTGGAAAAATCAGCGATGAACTTCCTACAGTAACTTCCTACAGCCTTGATTTTGCCGGGATCGGGACTTACTCCCTCCCCAGAGATGATGTGATCTAGTGATTTAATTTTTATAGAAAGAAAAGCGCACTTTTTCGGTTGCGAAGAGGCGTCTTGCTCTGCCCGCGTGTTCCTCGATAGATAACGAAAAAAATGACAATGTCGTCAAGATAGATCAATAATTCGGTATTCTGAAGCCTCACCAAAATACGGTCCATCAAACGCTTAAATGATGCCAGGGCTTTCGAAAGACCCTGAGGCATCCTCAAATATTTATATTGGCCGTTGTCGGTGGAAAAAGCAGTCTTGGGACCATCGGCGGAATGTATTGGAATTTGATGAAACCCGCTGGCGAGATCAAAAACAGAGAAATACTTAGCGCTGCCCAATCCATTGAGAATCTCGGTTATATTAGGCAACGGATACGCATCTCCTATAGTCTTTGCATTTAATGCTCTAAAATCGATTACTCGAGAACTCGATTGTTTAATTATACCGAGGTCGAGCATTTTTCCTATTTGCCTTCTTATTTCCTCCTTATGAACTGGCGGGTAGGGATACTGTTTCATCACCAAAAACACGTCGTCTATGGTGGGCATAGTATGCTGTACCAAGTTCTTCACGCCTACTAGTTCGCAGATGCGACGCACTCATTGCCGTTTTAATAAGCGGGGATCCGATCGGTATTTTAACATTTTTTTGAATTCTTCGTGACACTCAGAAGGTGATTCTAGTTCTTTATAAATGTCATGAATCAAAAAATCAAAATAACCAATCAAATAAACAAAGAACTACAGAACTGTAGAGAAAAACAGAATTGACTCAGAAATTTAAAATTTAATAAAGTCTATTAAAGTCAGAAGAAATTGCTATCAAATATGCTTTCCATGAAGATAATGAGAAAGTTTTACGAGAGCAAAAGCACTATTGAATGCTAATTGAAGGGTTTAGAAAGGTTGATGCGAATAATTTTAAACACCACAGATAAAATTATTATTACTTTCTTTATGTAAATAAATTATTGTTGAAATGTATATGAGAGGTATAAGAGGGTGAGACGCTTTAATTCTAAATTCAATTAAAATCTCGACAAAGAAGATCGTCACTAATACTCGAACGAAAATTCTCTAATGCAAGGAAAAATCGCGAAAAATTTAGAAATTCCTAACTTTTGGAAAAAATCATTGTTTTAAAACAGAGTTTTCACATAAATGGAAAAGAATGCGTTTAGAAAGATCACAAACGTAAATTTTTACTTTCACGCAACAAAGTATGCTATCAGCACGGCACTCTTGACACGAAACACAGGTACAAAATCACAAAGAGTCAAAACATATAAATTATATACATATATACTTGTTCAAATATTTCGCATAAAGCACACATAAAACACAAAAGAAGCAAGTAATTAGGCAACTATCCTACCGCTGTCACCATAAATATCACGTCACAGAGATTAGAAATCGCGGTGGCAATGTGATATTGTAGAATTTACTCTCTTGAGTATATTAAAAAGAAAATATAATTGTGCTTGATCTATCGAGCGGAAAAGGAATCAAGAGTTGTGGGAACTTGCCTGGTCCAAAGAGTCGAAACTCACCTTTCTTTCTTTACGTGATGAAGGAAAGATGAATGTGGGTACTAAATTGAGATAATATAAAGGTAAATTGGGTTAACACAATGTTTATTTACTTATTAATACATGAGTTAGCTGCTGGTGGTGTACAATTTTCCTTGATTAGGGGGGTCCGCCTCCACAGTACGTAACAGTCACGGAATTTAAACACTTAACACGAAAACGCGTTTCAGCTCAATTGGGACTGCTGAATTCGAGTAGTTAGTGCCTGACTTGCGCGCCGGGTCTCGAGGACCTCCCAGTCCAAATTGATGTTCACGCCGAGCTTGCCAAAAAGACCTGCTCCGGAAAATGAGCAATCAGCTCCCGAAACGTCAGTGGCTTCCACCCCACTCAAGGGAGGCTGGCCTAAGAGGGGGTTATTTGATGGAGGTGGAAGGAAGGATGGAAGAAATTTGAGGATAAAAGTTTGAAAAATAAGAAAGGCCAGATGTCGAGACTTAGGAAGCGTAAAAAGAGAAACTTTAATTGTTCCTTATTAAAATATTTGTAAGGGGCAATCACAAAGACAACCTTTCGAGAGTTTTTGGAGACAATGGAATCGAGTCCCGTCAATCCGTCCTTCCAAGGCGAAATTATTTAAGTTTATTTTATGGCGATATTAAAATTAAAGAGAATTTTATTATTTAAGACAAGGTTGTCTCGTTCAGAGTATTTAGTTCCAAATCTGGTTAGACTTCTATCCAATCGTTTTATTATAGGGACTGTAAGGCTCGAACTTTAGCGACGATATCGAAGGCAAATAAGAATTTATTCTCAGGGGAGCAAACCGTAAACCCTAATGGGTGGAAAGAACCAGACGTCTCACGTAGGCTAACTCGCAAACTTCCCCAAGCATTTGGATGCCATACGAAATTTAATTGAGATGACATCATGTTAGATATTGAGTAAATTTCAAAATTAAACTAAAATAATAAATCGTAGTATACAATAATCATAAAAGTCCAATTAAATCTAAATATAGTAATGCTCTCTGCATCACTGGGTGGAACCCTGAAAAGAACGACGCGTGAGCTCGAAACATTTCGGGACGTGACAAAGTAAACGTTTTTACAAAAAAGTGACATTCACGCAAAAATATACCTGGAAAATTTTTAGGACAAGAATACAAGATTGAAAATATGTAAAAACTATTAACTTCAACATTAATAATATCATAACAAATTTAACTTTAAACGAACATATGAAATGGAGAATTTTCCGAGAGGTCCGTGCATAAATTGCATAAACTTTTTTTTCTGAAATTTTTAACTACCTACTCCCCTTTGTGCGACAATGTAAGTTTTGACCCCCCCCCCCTTCCAACCCCCCTATTACAAGTAATTTTTTCTAAGTAAATTTTTCTGTTTAATTTATTACTAAATTAGACATATGTAAATGCTACATGTCTACACGTCGCAGGCCAAGCAACACCAGTTGAATTTTGAGGAAACTTCATTTCTGTTATAAACAATATTGAACAATGAATTTGCTTAAAAATCATCAATTTTAATTATTAACTAAATAGCTTTTGGAAAATTACGATTAATATGCAAATACACTTATGGTAAAAAGACATTTTTTTCTATTTATAAAAAAACGTTATGTTTCTTCTTGTACAAATGTTATTATTTTTTCTCTTTAGCGTAAAGATATCTAAGATTTTCCCCACCTAACTTGAAATACCTAATAACCAGAAATAGTTAGAAATTTTCAGACTGGATCGCATTAATTATGAGCACATTTTGGTTTCGTCCCTGGCTTTTTTGGGCACCCATGCCGATTGTTGGGCTCTATACACAGTAAAGAATAAAGGATCAATTTTGTTGCAGAGAACTTTGCTCCAACGATCATTTGACTCTCGAGATCATAATGATTTGTCCATTCGGATCAATTTAATCTTATTTTTTGGTTTATTTGTCTGACTAAACCAAATGAAACCATAAAAAGCTTTCATATGAGCTAAAGTACACTGATAACGCCAGCCTTCTTAGTTTGATTTTATACATGATCCCGAATTTGAGAATTATGATGTCAAAAGTCAATCATTCACTCCGGCCGATCAAAATTCTCTTGAATTCGGCATCATTTTTGTTGCATATTAAAATAATATTGATTCCGGTATCATTTAAAACACTTTTGTTTACTGTGTAGTTTTCTCAAAAAATTGACTTTGGGGTGGAGTTTCTGGCCGTCAGCACTTGTAATACAGAAAAGTGAAAGAATTAAAATATCCACTAAAACTAAATGTAAGCATATCAGCATTTTTGGATTTTTTGTGCTCTTCTTTGAGCACTAATACCGTTTTTTGGACTCTTTTATTTTTCTAAAAAAACGAAGTTTTGGGGCATAGGTGATGTAGGCTTGCACCTCCGCTACATAAAATTTGAAATATGAAAAGAATCATCCGCGTCAGAATTTTTGTCTCTTTTTGTTCTCTCAAGAACTGCACAAATTAATTTATAAAGAACAACCCCTGTCGCCTAAAAATTATCATTTGAAAAACTTACGAACCCAGCCTAAATGTAAGCATATCCGAAGATTTTTCTATTTTTATGCTTCCAAAAACACTCAAAAACTATTTCCAAAAATTAATCCTAAACCTTCAAAAACACAAAGAAAAATACATTGAATAATCATGAGAAAAAATTTACCAAACCCTGCTCAGCTGCCTTCAACACTACAAATAGCATTAAAAATAATTCAGCACTACAAATTATTACTACACACAGCTAGTAGATATATCTACCCTTAAAGTAATACTCTACAAACGCTAAGGGATGCGAAATATTTCTGTGACTGCAGATATATCAAGTAGAGACCTTGAGAGTTGTGTGTGGTAATTATTTTCAATTAAAATTTTTTTGTTAATTTTAGTTGCAGGCAGCTGAAACTTTGTCTGTTAAATGTGACAGTTATGGTTCCTAGTTTTCGTGTAATATTACTGTGCAGATAGATGTATTGACTGGGGTCCTCAAAAGCTGTATCATGTAATCATTTTTATTTAAAGTTTTTTTTTTTGCAGTTTCAGCTGAAGACAGCTAAGTCTATATTCGATAAAATTGATAGAGGTAGTTCCTAGGCGTTGCTGAATATTACTGTGACTGTAGGTATATCAAACAAGCTGTGTTCGGTAATTATTTATAATTAACATTTTTCTTTGCGATTTTAGTTGAAGGCAGCTGAGTCTGGATTAATTACATTTGATTGGGGTAGTTCCGGGAGGTTGTGGAATATTACTGTGAGGGTAAATATATCTATCAGAGACTTGTAAAGCTGTGTGTGTAACTTTTTTTAATTTGTAATATTTTTTACCATTTTAATTAATGGAAGGTGAGACTTGGCTAGTTAAATGTGATGTGGGTAGAACCTAGGGTTCGTGATTATTACTGCGGAGGTAGATATATTAACTGCAGTCTTCGAAAATTATTTGAGCTGATTTCTTTTAATTAAAATTTGTTGTATGTTTTTAGTTGAAGACAGCTGAGACTGGATTCATTAAATTTGATAGGGGTAGCTCCGGGGGGTTGTGTAATATTACTGTGAGGGTGAATATATCTACTAGAGACTAGGAAAGCTGCGTGTAGATTATTTTTATTTTAAAATATGTTTTACCGTTTTAATTGATGGAAGGTGAGACTTGATTCGTTAAATGTGACAGGGGTAGTTCTTTGGGGGGCGCGGTATATTGCTGTGGAGTTAGAAATATTGACTGTAGTCTTGGTAAGTTATCAGGTGTGATTGTTTTGAATTAATTTTTGTTTTCGGTTTTATTTGAAGACAGCTGAGACTGGATTGATTAAAATTGATAAGAATAGTTCCGGGGGGTTGTGAAATATTACTCCGAGGGTGAATATATACTGCAGATTTGAACAGCTGTGTGTGTAGATTATTTTTAATTTGAAATATGTTTTACCGTTTTAATTGAAGGAAGATGAGATTATTAACTGAAGCCCATAAATCGGCATCGGTGCCCAAAAAAGCCCAAAATTAAGGCATGAAAAGAATATTCAAATTGCGTTGTGGATATTCCAGTGGAATAAACCTTACTTTTGCATGTGCTTCTTTCAGTTAGGAGAGTGTGGGGGGCCGAAAAATTCCACGTTCTGAAGGCACTGCTACAAACAGAAAAATCACACGCGCACGTAGCGTCCGATTGGAAATGCTTTTTAAATTAGAAAATCATATTCGTTTGATGCTGCGAAAAAATAATAATGAATTAAAAGATGTAGTATACGTGCATGTTTCTCTAAAGGTAGCTGTCGTGTCAAAAGTCAGATATCTGAAAAAATAGTTTTTTTTATGATTTTAAGAATCCAAATTTTTTCGGGATGACGTTTTCTACAACTCTACTGTATCTAATTTTTAAAATAACTAAATAACAATTTAAAAAATGATGTTCATTATCTCAAATGACATCAGTTATAATATTTTGATTCTTAAAATCACAGAATTTTTTTTTTAAATATCTGACTTTTGGCACAACGACTATCTTAAAATTAGGTCAGGTAAGCATCGATGATTTGGATTTTGTAGATAAAAGCTGGTTTATCATGTTTACAATTCGCCACGGATTATTGATGAAATCATCATGATATAATATTTAAGATTTGCTATTTTTATAAATTATGCAATTCGTGGAGTGTATAAAACGGCATGGCATTCTGAAGAAGTCATCAGTCACTGAAAAAGTTTTCTTTGGCTACGGTTACTTCAGCCATACAATATGGCGTTCATTATTGCTGCTCTTCTTTGTGCTTTCTTAACCATCAGCAATGCAGGTAAGTAATTCTAATTGTCGAAAAATCATGCTAATATTTTATTGAAATATTATATTAAGACAAATTCACGAAAATATCAAATTATTTAAATTTTCTGGGCCAATTATCTATTAACATGTAATGCATAACGAGAAAGATTACTTTTGTATTTAAAAATTAAACACAAATTTTAATATTACTTAAATTCTGAAGTTAACTGATTTATTATACAGAATTTGAAAATATACTCTTTTATTTGATATACGCATTGAATATTGAATAGTAAAAATATAATCCAAAGAATGAAAATACATTTTTTTTAAATGTTAAATGCCATAACAATTCTATGACAACTAAGCTGAACAAAACATGATCAGAATTTCAATCTTTTAAATTGGTTTTTGAAGTTTAATTGTTTGAAACTGAATATGATTTATTTTTTATTTTTTAAAAAGCTTATAGAGATAGTATTTTAAAACCGAATTACTTGTGAAATAACTAAGAAAATACTAATGTCTTAATGCTTTCACATTGATTAATTATAATAACAAAAGAAATTAAATTTTGAAAATCCCGGCCTTAGTGCTCTTTGAAATCATATAAATTAAAACAGAATTTTAAAAATACTCGTAATTAAAAAAAGCTATAATTATTGACAAAATTGGAAAAATGGTAATTAATAAAGCTAAAAACTCCTAAATTCTAATTATGCCATTACGGAACAGAATTAAGTGCAAAACAAACACTTAAAATATTTAAGCATCGTTTAATGGCCATAAAAAATGTTTGATGACCAGGAACATTACTTTTTTTATCAAAAACGAAAACCAATTTCTTAAAATTGTTAAATTTTTTAAATATATTTTAACAATTTTAAATTATTAATTTTTAATGCTTTTTTGGTTTAAATAGATTTTTTCCTTATTTTTTCTTGACAATAAAAAGAGAAATATAGTAACTAAACAAAACTTCTCATTCACATCCTATTTTTAGAATTTTTCTTTTGCTTAAGTATTGAAAAGCCGCAGAGAAAGTATTTATTTTGTTTACTATCAAACCTTCCTCAATCTATAAGCAGTGCTTGTGCCATGTTTCAAATGCGTATGTATTATGATTTGAGATAAAACTGGATTCAAACAAATTTAAATGGACGTTATCAACTCCGGCTTTTGTCTCATTGGCATGGGCACTGGGATTTTAAAAATGAAGTACTTCGGGTTTCAATCGTATGCTAAACTACAAATCTTTCCGCAGATTTACCGTATATTTGCCGGTTTTTCGTAGATTTTCAGACGATCGAAACTCGAAACACCTCCTTTGTAACAGAACACTTTTTTTCAAAATTCAAGTAACTACACAAATTCACGTATATACATTCAGTGACCAAATGAAAGTCACACGTGAAACGTGCTTCTCAAACTACACTATATTGCAATCATTAGCAAGAATTTATTTAAATTCGATAAATTGTGTATCGCAGAAATATTCTTTGCTGGGCTCCATTTTATAAATATTATTCATTTAATTTATTGTAAAATAAAATAATAAGTCAGAAACCCCATTGACTTCTAATATATCATGCAGGATATGTTTAGGATACCCAATTGTGAATCTCGAAGTATATCAATCATATCAATAAATTTTAGAACTTCAAATTTGGTTATTATAAAGAAAGAACCTCAAGTTTCCTACAGAAAGACAGAAAGTACTTATTAAATTTAATAGTTTTACGCTCTTTTAAAAAAAACTGCTACAGCATACGTTTTTCTATTGTCTAGTCTAATTAAATATTATACAAGATATTTCATTTTTTAGTTTTACCAAATTTTATATTTTATTTTAAATTTAGATATTGGTCATAAAGAACATTATATTCTAAACACAACTTTAAAAAATGCTTATATCGTATTTAGCAATATAGTAGTTTATATCTCTTTGAAGTGTCATCAAACTCTACGCAAATATTTTTTATTAGTAATGATTTATTCATTTGTTGTATTTCTTTTCTTTTCAGATGTATTGCCACTGTCTGTGGTAGATAACCAGATATTGATTGGTGGTGAAAAAGGAAGTCTCTCTGGTATGAGTCTTTTCTGGAGCAACGACGGCTGGGGTGGAGATAAATTCTACAACAAGAAAGTAGTAGAATGGTTAAAGCAGGACTGGAAAGCTACTGTCGTACGCGCTGCTATGGGAGTTGAAGACGGTGGCGGCTATTTACAGGATCCCGAGAATAACAAAGCAAGATTGATGGCTGTGGTTGATGCTGCGATTGAATTAGATATGTATGTCATCATCGATTGGCATTCTCATTATGCTCACCAACATACCGCTGATGCTATTGCATTTTTCGAAGAAATGGCAAGGACCTATGGTGATAAAAACAACATAATATATGAACTCTGGAATGAGCCAAAGAACGATGTCTCATGGAGGGACAATGTAAAGCCTTATGCTGAAACCGTAATTAAGGCAATCCGGGCTATTGATTCGACAAACCTGATTTTAGTCGGTTCACCCACCTGGTCTCAGGATGTTGACCAAGCTGCATCTGACCCAATTACTGGCTGCGAAAATATTGCATATACTCTACATTTCTACGCAGGAACCCATGGCCAAGGGTTGAGGGACAAGGCAACTAATGCTCTTAACAATAATGTTGCTGTGTTTGTGTCCGAATGGGGTACCGTTAATGCAGATGGAAATGGTGGTGTTAATGCAAGGGAAACTAATACCTGGGTTGAATTTATGAAAGCTAATTACATTAGCAACTGCAATTGGAGTCTTAATGACAAACCCGAAGGTGCCTCTGCTTTGCGACCAGGAGCCAGTACTGAGGGTGGATGGTCTGAATCAGATCTTACCGAGTCAGGAAAATTCGTACGAGAAATGATCAGAAACTGGTATAACTGAAACGAGTTGTTCAATATAGAATAATTAGTTGAGGTATAATGGCTGTTAAATGTATTCGATATTTTAATAAAGACAAGTTTTGATTTTATTTTATATTTAATTTATGAACCTATTTATGGTTTTAGGGAATATTTTTTGGAAAGCGTTTAAATTGGTTATATTGTTCTTATTTTCTACAACTTTACATCTCTTGCCTCCCAGGTTGTGAATCACTCATAGCTGACAATTGTGAAACTCAACATTCTGAACATGGCATATATGAATTAAAGATCTCGATAAAGTACATCGTTTTACAGTCCACAATAAAAAATGCTATATATTTGCACAAATTTTCGGATTTGTAGAAAATATTTAATAGACTTATATAATATTTATCCTGAAATCAATACTTTTAAAGAAAATTAATTATCTTGCAAGTAAAGATGAACCATTGTTTCTCTTATTCTATAGGTGCACATTAATTATGTGATTTTTTCGTACGCAAGATTTTTTCTAAGTCCTATATATGGTTTCAGCACAATATTGAATTCGAAATGCAATTTTCTTCGCTAAGTGCAAAACTATTAAAATATTCAATATCATGAGTCTAAGATGAACTAATTTTATCAATTTTTTAAAACGACATTGTAATAATCTTAAATTTGAAATAACATCTGACATGTAAAACCTTTTTACCAGTATTCTGCCGTACCAAGCAAAACCTTATGGAAGTGATGTTTTCGGTTAAGGTCGACTTTCCTATTTTCAAATATGAGAAAATAAACTGTAATCGCCAAGCCAATTACGTAATTTTTTCCTTAGTGCATCAGCATTGTAATTATGATGTTGTTTTACAAAATTATTTATAAACTATTTTGTTGATTTTTAATATTAGTATCCTACACAGATGTCTTTACATTTTTTCAAACTATTTATTTCTGATTTAACATCATGACCCTTGCAATAAGAAATTGCACGATTATGTTGATTAGCACGATTAGGCTGATCTAATAAATATTTAAATTATCTCTGTTTTTGCAATATCTTACTAAATTATCTGTGAATTTGATATCGAGTGCTTTCATTTTATTTGTATAAACAATTTTTAGCACAAATTTGATCAGCACGCTTCTTTCTCATTATGAATAATTAGCAAATATGCTTAGTTCCTCGTAGAGGAAGTAAAATTAAGTAAAAATACATAGGTTAATGTATTTAATCAAAATGTATCGAATCAAGAAGTCTTTTCTGTTACTGCATGCTCTTTTAATTGTGTTAATGAGAACAGTTTATCGGTTTAAAACAGATTTTTCAAATTAAATAAAGAACCAGAACTTTTTTACTATTCGATGCCATGTATTATTATAGATGAATCTGTTTTTCTCGAATCAAGGAAACTTTTGCGCTCAAAAGTCAATTTTTAGTTAAAAAAATAAAAAAGGTTTTACTATAAAAAGTCGGGTTTTATAATATTTTAAATAACCATAAATTACTTACTGATCAATGAAATATATTTACATTATAGGTTAATCGATTCGCCTGAAATTCACGAACCTTTCTATTCTTGCATCAATTTTAAATTGGATTAAACGAGATCATTTTTACTACAAAAATAGATTTTTCAAATAACATGAATGACCATTACTTTCTTACGATTTAATCAAATGTATTTTTAAAATATCTAAGGTGGTAAAAAAGGTAATAAATATTTTCAGAAATCCTGACGTCAATTTTGAGAAATAAATATTAAAAATAAACACTTCAAATTTTATCAGTTTATGTGCAAACATCCTTAAGTTGCCGCCTTTACCAAAAAAAAGACATCAAAACACAAATACCCCCAAAAAATGGTTAAGAACATTGTACTGGACGTTTTTATTTCCTCATCATTTATGATTGAGAAAGTATTAGGAATGTCTGAAATTTCACACCTCATTTTTCTCAACGAAACTGCACGTTTTGAGAACGTCCTTAAACACGATAACCCTTGAAAAAATGAACGGATCAAATCTACCTGTGACACACTTTTTTAGTGTACTGAATGAAAAATCGAGTTCTTTAACCAGCATTCCTTGACCAGTGATTATGGTTTTCTCCATCGAAAATTCTACCCAAAAAACGAATATTCCATTTTTATGCGAAAAAATGACAGATACATGAAAACACCTGACAAGAAGCTGAAGTTTTTAAAAATATCTACAATTTTTGTTTGAACCATGTTTTAGTAGGACACTTCTTTTTTTTTATGCATAGAAAATGAATAAGTCGAAAATTCTAATTTTAAGTCAAATTCGAGATGAGGAAAAATGTCTAAAAAAAGGATAGCATAGCTTTTTATTGTAAGGTAGCTCAGAAAAAAATACATTTAAAAATGTCTTTCGAAAATCGAGCGCGACGCGCGAGTGTCTCGAAGAGAATGAGTACCTCAAAGCTAAAAGAGAAATCCCCTTTAGGTGCGGTTTTGGGCAGTGCAAAAAAGTGCCTTTACTAAAATGGAACACAAAATTCGTTAGCTTCGAACGTAAACAGGCAAGGCCGCTTGAATCGTTTCTGTTGGATTTGGACGCACGGCGTAACCCGATACAACTAACCGCCGAGGCATCAATTCTCGGAATAACGTAAATGCGAGTTACTTAAATAGGATTAACAGTGTACTTCATTGTGTAGAGACTTCGGAGTTTAGAGATGCATAGAATAAGTATCCGAGCGCGAAACGCGAAGTAATCCATTATCGACCACGAAGCGCAAGATCGCGCCGTAGGCCTGCTCAAACTTGTGAGTCGCGCATGCAGCGTGCGATAAGAATTTTCTCGTGCAGAGGACAGATTTTTAATTGTAAAACATTTCATTAAATGAACTACAATTTTGTGGAATTGAAACCATTGCAAAAATGCCTCTACGAGGTAAAAAAATCAATCCGAGAAATCACAATTGATAAAAAACAATACTGTAACATAAAATTTCATTTTTATCGCAATTGTATATGGTAGGAGCTTTACTTCGAGCCATACTCAAAGAAAACTGATCTGAAAGAAAATCATACAGCATAAATGCTGGAAGAAACTGTTGAACGGTTATTGCCCTGATACGGCAATTACCCTGATTAAAATTTATTGATCCTAAGTACTTATTGAAGAACATGTGGTCTTACACTCATTATTGTTACTATAAAAGTAAACATTTCATCATGTTTATACAATTCGGCTGCTATCAATGGATTAAATCAACGCAACAAAGTATTTAAGATATGCTTGTATAATTATTCATTCAGCTGGTGCGGCTTATAAAACTAGAGTGTATTCTTCAAAAGTCATCAATCGCTTTAAAAATTTTTAACTGACAGCGATAACTGTAGCCATACAATATGGTATTTATTGTCGCTGCTCTTTTTTGTACTTCGTTAGCCATCTGTAAGGCTGGTAAGTAATTAAAACTGTTAAAAGATAATTTAATTCTTTCATCAAATAATATATCATTACAAATTTGTGATTAAATGTTAGTCATTAATACTTCCTATTTATTCTTATTGGTTTTGGATTTTCTTATTCATACTTGCACATGCCTCACATAATAATTTTTTGAAAAGTCCGGAAAGTTAAAAAAGGTCGCCAGTATTTAAATTCAATAATTTATTCAATGATTACCATATTTCAAAAATGATGTGACGTCCCTTCAAGAAGTTATTTGTTTTTAAATTTAAAAGCCTCTAAACTATAGCGATTAAGAGAATATATTTAGTAAAAAAACACTTGCATATTTTCATATACAAATAGAATTATCTTGCTGGAAGCTTAGGTGAAATACCTAACAAAAGGAACAGATTTGCTACAAACATATTCTATTTGTGTCAAGAACCATCCTTTCAACTTCAGAGGAGATTTCTCCGAGTGGTCCACATAAGAATATTGTGAAAATCTACTGCAATGTACAATCTACAATCTACATACATCTGTTTGATAGCAATAACTCATTAATTCTATTTTAACAGATGTGTTGCCGTTATCTGTAAAAGGTAACCAGATACTGATTGGTGGTGCACCAGGGCATCTCTCTGGTATGAGTCTTTTCTGGAGCAACAATGGATGGGGTGGTGAAAATTTCTACAACAAGAAAGTAGTAGAATGGTTGAAGAAGGATTGGAAGGCTACAGTCATACGTGCTGCTATGGGAATTGAAGAGTATGGCGGCTATTTGCAAGATCCCCAAAGTAACAAAGCAAGATTGATGACTGTTGTCGATGCTGCGATTGAATTTGACATGTATGTCATCATCGATTGGCACTCCCATTATGCTCACCAAACTCCTGCTATGGAATTTTTCCAAGAAATGGCAAGGACTTATGGTGTAAAAAACAATATCATCTATGAACTCTGGAATGAACCAAAGAATGATGTCTCATGGAAAGATAACGTAAGGCCTTATGCTCAAGCTCTGATTGCGGCAATTAGGGCTATTGACAAGACAAACTTGATTATAGTTGGTTCACCCAGCTGGTCTCAGGATGTTGACCAGGCTGCTTGTGACCCTATTACTGATTATGAAAATATTGCATATACGCTACATTTCTACGCTGGAAGCCTTGGTCATGGTCAACGTTTGAGGGACAAAGCAATGGAAGCACTTAACAAAAATGTTGCCCTATTTGTGAGCGAATGGGGATCAGTGAGTGTAGATGGCGGTCATGTCAACTTAAATGAGGCCCATGCTTGGGTAGAATTCATGAAAGCAAATAACATTAGCAACGCCAATTGGAGTCTCAGTGCGAAGCCGGAAAATTTTTCTGCTTTGATACCGGGAGCAAGTACTGATGGCGGATGGTGTGAATCAGATCTAACCGAGTCAGGAAAATTCGTACGAGAAATTATCATGAACTGGTCTAGGTGAAATTTGTTTTTCGAGGGAGAATGAGTTTTATTACATAAATGCCTGTAAAATTGATTTGAAATATAGTTTTTTCTGTTATTTTTGAGCCTTTTTGTTCTATTCCGGTACAACTTATACAAATACTATTAATGGCTTAATTCAAAGTTTATTAGATTAGTGAAAATTGTTTATATAATTTCTTATATTTTTCGGGCTTCATATCTCTAGTAAATGAGGTTGTGAATTAAGCAGAGCTAGTAATGCATAGCGACGTTTATAAAGGACAAGACCCTATTTCGCAAGATTAATGTTCCGAAATAGGGTCTTGTTTTAAAAAGCCATGCCTCTTTAAAACGTTACATATGCAAATGTCGCTTTAGCTCCCCACGGTTTAGTCATTCCTAGAACTGATCGCCTGTGTACTTTCTTAGGGGATCAGGGCGAGAGCGATTGCGACTGTCGTATTGAAAGGGCTACAGTGAGCGAGTGGTCAATCGAGTATATTGCTCAACATTATGTATAGATAAACGTTTATTTTTCGGCCTGCTGGCCTTAGAAAATAGACTTGCTTAAACTTAAATTTTTTCCAGAATTTTCTTACTTTTTTTTAAACCTTTCTTTGTAAGCCGCTCGCTTTTATAGCATAGCCCTCCTCGCCTCGCTTCGCACGCATGTCGCTATTTTCTTGCTATTATCTACTATTTACAATATTTACAATTTTCTGAAACCTGTTCTGCTTCTATTTACAATCTTTTCTTCTCCATTCCTGCTCCTTCTTCCTTCTCTTCTTCTTCATCTCCGAAACAGGAAGCCCAGATACGGTTCAGTATCTCTTCAGTACGTTTCAGTAGCCCTGAGTGTTTACGTTTAGATTCTCCCGCTTTAGTCTCATGGCTACTTGCAGGCAACCCCCGATACTGGAACCAAATCGAGAGTTGGGTGTATTTCGAAGTTTGTGAAGTAAAAGGTTGTACCTTGGGTTAGTAACTCCCACAACTTTATAAACTCATATAAATTGGACTTGGAACATAGACACATGGTCTTTTATCTACAAGAGAGCAATTTTTAACCAAAAAATGAATTCTCAACAAAATAATTTAATTTAAAACAAAAAATATGTATTTTCTATGGAAGAAAGAGACAGTTTGAATCGTACCTAAAAATTTTCAGCTACAAAAGTTAATTTTGGTAACTGAAACTCGAATAATTTAATTTGCAGTCAGAAAAGTAAAATTTTAACAACAAAGAAACGAGTTTTAAGAAAAATTAATTTTTTTTAACTTAAAATATACATATTCCAGCAAAAAGGAAGATAGTTATATCCTTAGTTGAAAAATTCATTTTTAACTCAAAAGAAACTTTTTTTAGCCAAATTAATTAATTTTTTATAACAGTGATGCATTTTTAACAAAAAATATGAAATTTGACTAAATTGTGGAATCTTCAAACCCAAAAGAGAAATTAGTCACCAAAAAGCTTAAAAATATTCTCTTATAAATTAGAAATTTGCATTAAAACACCGGAATTTTAAATCAAATATTTGAATTTTCAATTTAGGAAGATAAATTTTGAACCAAACATGCGTAAGTTACATGCTCAGTTAAAACAACTAATTTTTAATTACAAAAAATAATTTTCAGCCAAATAATTAAAATTTGAACAAAAAAAAGTTTTGTCAACTAAAGTGATGAATCACCAACCAAAAAGAAAATTAATTTAAACAAAGTAATTCTACTTTCCACTAACATCATATGTAGTTAAACGTGATGTTTGATATTTCAATCAAAACAGATTTTAATTTTATTCCAAAAATAGTTGAATTTAACCAACGATGATGAGTTTTAAACAAAATAGTTGAAACCATAATAATAAAATTTTACTCAACTTTAGTTTTTCGAAAATTCCCTCACACTATCAGGTTTTTAATGACATTTCCTGACTTTCTGGAATTACCTGATCTGTAGCAACTTTGTAATTTTAAAAGGTATATGCTTATTTCGCTCTTGAATGTTTTTTTAATATATGTCGTAATTATGATACATAATTGTTCAAAGAATAAATGCTTTAATTCTCTTAAGTGCTCTATGAATGCTCTGTTCGAGCTAAATGCTGAGCATATTCTTGAGAGCATTTGCTCAACATAAATCTGTGGGCATTTAAGAACTCTATAGACACGTTGATATGAAAATTTTAGATCTCAATGAAGTGCTCAGTCATAAATTTTTTAAAATTTCAACAATCTCTTGGACTCGAAGGAAATATTCCTAACCTTTTTCTTCATAACAATTCAACAAAGGTAGACTCATTAATTCCTTTAGAAGAGAAGGAAAGTACGAAAATGTTTAGACTGATTTCGGTTATGTATAAATAAAGTTCTTTTCCATTGAAATTAGGTTCATGCTGCTATAATAAACTCTTTAATTAGATTTTTTTCCGACGATTCGTCAGATTGATATTTATTAGAGAAACCCGATTAGAAATCTCAAATCAAGATAATTTAATTCTCTGAATCAACCGTATTTACTTGTGGGAAAAGTTTCCTCCAATTATAATCAATGATTAAGATATCATCTTATCAACATATCGTGTAACCTTTGACAAGAATAATGTGTTTTAGTAAGAAATTTCCTGCTGTGATCCAAAATTATCAATAACATTAATTACGTAAGGGTTTTATAACGATTTTTGCTCATTATAAAATTTATCAAATTTTTTGAACTAATTGAATATGATCCAATAAATCTGTTAAAGTTTATAAGGCGTATATTTTAAGACCGCCTTCTCTCGGAGGTATTAACTGGTATTATTTCAATTTTAATGTGGTATAATTTTATCAAAATAGATTTTCTAGTTGATAATTTGGAAGATATATAATTTGGCACATCCATCGAAGGCAACGACCTATTAAACGGGATGATAACGACGTCATAATTCTGTTCTATAAATGACCTATAAATCGAATTCGCTAACGATCTTTGGTTCCTCCGTTGGAGAATGAGCGCATTATTTCAAGATATTGAGTTCCTGGCAGAGCTAATTCACTGAACTTCCGGCGAGCGAAATATACTCGACAGCGGTGGAGATAGAATTATCTGAAACGGGATTGAAACGCACAGAAGCAGCAGCAGCAATCACCAGCAGTGAAACGAGATTGGAACCATCGCGATATGAAATCAGCGGCAATTCGCGAACAATGTGGTCATACAACCTGCATAATTAGAACTATTCGTTATTGGTTATTAGATGAAATAACGAGAAAATTGCCCGCTCGTAAATTGCCCAACAACGTCGCACAGTCGAACAAAAAAAGAGACTGTTGACAAATCGAGTTTTAGTCTACACTATTTCATTTGCACGTTTTTTTATGAAATATTTTCCAATTTCGAAAAGATTTGTGTATTTCAATTTTTGATGAAAAAATATGGTAAATTGCTTATTTCAAGTAAGAAAGTTGTAAATAGTTTATGCATATTGGAAAAGACAATGATATTTTTAATTTCTTTAATGAATTTTTCTGCATGAAAAAATGAAACATATATATATATATATAATTATTTTTCAACGAATAGGCACTTGATTTCTGAATTCACAAGGAATTTCTTTCCTATGGGTCTGCTATTATACTCTCCAAATGTACAAGAATTAATAATTATTTTAACAATTTCGGAGTTTGGCTATTCTTCAAGGAATACGCCTAATTTTTTTCAAATTTATAAAAGACTGTCTTTTCTTTGTTATGCTACTATTCAACTTAACAACACATCAATTTTTAACAATAACAAAAGTATCACAAAAAGAAGTTCTTTATTCCGTAAATAAAAATAAGCGTATTCATTGAAAAATAGCCAAACTCTTAACTGGTTTATGAGTATTGTTTAATTAATTAAAAATTTTGTCAATTTTGAAATTATCATAACAATAAGTCGTCGCACAGCAATTCTAAGTTGATTCCCTAAAAATTGAAAATATATTCATTGAAAAATAGGTTGAATTTTTAATTCTTTAATAAAAATTGTTTTAATAATTATTAATTTTCATAGCTAAGAATTATCAAAATGACACCCTTACATGATCATGTAAGGAAACTGAGCTTTTTTTTAATCAGCCAAATTTTGAATTTTTTAATGAAAATTGTATAATTAATTAATGTTTTTTTGGATTGAAAAGTATCATAGCAAGGAGTTATCGAAAATATTGTCTTAGCGGATTCCGTAAAAAAATTGAACCTATTACGGAAAAATATACAAACTGTAATTTTTTTTATCAAAACTGTTTAAAAAAAACGTTTAGAACTATTCTCACCCACTGGAAATTATTTATAGATATATTTAGCACAGATATCAGACCTTGCTAAATAAATCTAAAAATCTTTTAAAAGAGTAGTAATTCTGAAAATTTTTAAAATGTGAACCTTGTTGTTAAATAACAAATTAACCAAATTTTCTATCAAAAGTCCAAACTCACAAATCTTTTTGTAATAAAAAAAGCTTTCATTTAAAACAAAACGTTTAAATCAAATGAATGTAGTCTAGGCTAAAAATTATTTTTTGTCCAAAAAAAACTTTTTTGTCTTACGTTTTGTATGATTTTATGAGTTAAGATGATATTATCAGTCATGCCATATGAATAAAAAATATTATTTGAAATAAAAACTATTTTTAAAAAAACGTGCATTTGTCTTAACCAATTTTTCAATTATTATATAAAATTAATATTAAAACCAAATTTTTGTCTAACATAATATCTATTATCTGAAATAATGGATAAGAAAAACGATAATTTATAAATTATAATATCTTTAGAATAAATATAATAATATTTTGTATAGACAAGCAAACGACTACGCTTTTCTTACAAAATACCAGTTTCCACGAAAAAAACTATCATAACCTAAAGTTGTTTAAAATTATAACATTAAGCAATTAATTTTGTGCTTAAAATAATATTTCTGATCAAAACCTCTAGCATACACTATTATTGTTCAAATATTGTGAATATTCTTAAAGATCTACATGTTTCGTTTTTTATTAGTAATAGTAATTTGCGGCGAAAACTCTAACATTACATAAAAACCTAATATTTTTTGTTTAATATAACATAATCAGTAATAAGCGCTAACGAAACCTAAAATTGTTTTAAAATTATAAATTATCTTTGAAAATGTACCACTTTCCGGTAAAAGACATGAGCATAATCTAAAGTTGTAAAAAAAAATTGTTCAAAATTGTAAAACTTCTTGTAAAGATAATTTTGTTTTGTTTAGCATAAGGGACTGTACTTAAATTAAGTAAAAGCTTGAGGAGGGA
>JAAAKG020138218.1:0-35155 GCA_010014905.2 Druon quercuslanigerum
AAAGCTGCGCTTATTTTAACAGCGTCTACAGATTTTTTATTTTAAAAAATCATGATTTTAGAGTGGTTTACCCCTCGGACACAGCTAAGATATAGCTAATACGTGTTTGTAAGTCTCGCCCCTGGCTGCGTGCGAGACTTAAGGTTTGGCCTTGAGGTGACATTTTTCGTCTTCAAACCGAACTCAAGGACACCAACAACAAAAGGCGCTCAATAGCACCGAGGGTCATCAGTAATCTGCTGCAAATTTTACAGAATGTTTATATTACTTACCTCCATTGTATTTAATTTTTATGCGTCAATAATTTGGTTTAAGTGCAATATTTATGCTCTTAATCTTTTTGCGAAAAATTTTTAAGGCGCTTAGTTCTTGAGACTCACAGGTGGGGTCCATAGTTTGTTGAGATCGGAGTGTAATGGACAAGAAATTCAAAAAAGAAATACTTTTGTAATTTTGACCCTAGAAAATACTAAGACCCTCAATTGGTAATATAACTTTCTAAACAAAATTTTTTTTGCTTCTTAAGACTTAAACTTCTCATCTTAATTCCATAAACCTTAGTCATAAACTCAAGACTTACGTTTTCGACTACTAAGTCTCGCCCTTGGCCGCCAGCGAGATATAGCAGTCTTGGAAACGAACTCAATAAGAGCCAAATCGAACTTAAGACGAAATATTTTTACTCGGGTTAGAACCGAATAAATCTTTTGGAACTAAATAGGTTTTTAAATTCAACATTTAACTGAAATAGAGACCATTTTTATCAGCTTCAATAAAGACGTTTGAATTTCAACGTTTGAAATTGAATACAATCTCAGGCATTTAAAATGTTTCAAATTAAGCAAACTTGATTTTGATAGAAAAGAAACACACACAGTCCTTACGATTATTGATTTTTTTCTTTGCAGATAATGTTTAAATCAAAATATAAAATTTATATTATTACAGCAATTTTGTATTTTAGAGTATATATTATCTGAAATGATAGAAAATAAAAGTAAAATTTCTGGTAAAAATGGTTGAAAAATAATAACATGATCAAAAGTTGGTAAAGAATTCTAAATTTTTCACAAATTATATTTCGGGTAGAAAAATACAAACTTGTAATAAAATATAAAAATTTTCAAAAAATTGTTTGAAAATTGTGAATTTAATTCGAAATTCCGAATCAAGCCTTTACATATTTTTCATACAAGTAAAACGGTTTAATTTAGATCTAACGAATTTTGTTTGAAAATACCAACTTCGTTTCAAATATTTTTTGAAATCTTAATCATTTATTTAAAATATCTATGATTGTTCAAAACTGGGGATATCGTTGATAATTATTGCTTAACGATGACAATTTTCGGTAAGAAACGCTAAATCAACCTGCGGTTTAAAAAAAATTTGAGTCTTCTTCGAAAATTCATGTTTTTATACTAAAATTATTCATTAATAATACTAATTTCCAGTCAAAAGCTCTCCAATGAAACATGTATAATATTTAAAATCATTTCTTAGATAATTAAAAAGTTTATATTTAACCGTGCAACAGTATTAAAGATCTAGAATGTTTCTACACTGCCATAGAGTTTTATGATTTTTCTTATTGAAAGGAATTACTTTCAGGTTCAATTAAAAAATTTCAAATTGATAAATACATAGAACCGCTAAAAAGGATAGACGTTTTTAAAGGTAATAAACATATCATGAAGCTACATAAACAATTATTCCTTTCCATATTGATTAAAATGAAAGAAATTTAATTTATTTTACAAATTATTGTATAAGACAATAAATATTTATTTATTGGCTTAGCACACGTATGATTTAATTCAGGTGTACATAGTATTTAAACATACGAAATAACTTTGATAGAAGCCAAAAATATTTACGAAAACAACGTGTTCTGAGTTTAATCAGTTTTAATCTACATACTACTTGGTACTTACTTACTAATTAGCAAATAATTAGTCATGGAGAATCCCTTTTTCGAAATGCATAAAATTTACCTTCTGTTTCATATTATTTGAAATACTAGACTCTCATTTTGAAATCCGTTATTATTTTTTTCTCATTGGAGAGGCTTATAATTTTGTATACTTTTAAAGCGACTTTCGTATCACATTTCAATATAATTCGACCCCAGAAACTCAAAAATACAATTTAAAGAAATTGATCCTTTTTTGTAGAAGATTTACATTTTTGGGTTCCAAATCTTAAATTTTGCAGAAAATTCGTATTTTCTGCTGAAAAATTCAACAATTTAGTAGAACCACAACAATTTAATCTGAAGTTTGACAATATTGTTGAAAATTTACTTTTATATTTAACGATTTATCCTTTTATATTAATTTAAAATTTGACTATTTTGTTGATGATTGTTTTTTCTCTTGGTTAACAATTATTTCTCAACTAAAAATGTAAATATATCAGTTCCCTCTTGATTGAAAGTTTAACCAATTCGTTAAAATTCATGTATTTTGTTTCAAATTTGATTTTTCTGATAGAATATTAATATCCTTGGTTTTTAAAAAACTACGTAGTTAACATTTATGTATTTAATTAAAAATTCTTCTTTTTGTTAAAAAATCAACTTTTTGGTTCAAGTTTAATTTGTGTTAGGTGAACATAATTTATTATTGTATATTTAATTTATATTATTTTATATTATAATATTGCATATTACATATAATAACTATTAAATATTTGTTTTATTGATATTAAACCATTTTATTAATATTATATTTTTGGCTTGAAAATATAATATTTTTGATGACAACTTTTTCTGTAGCGACTAACAAATACGAGAAAAAACCACTCTTAATTGAAGATTCAACTTTTGTTAACAATTTGCCTTTTTTATTTAGAATTTTGTTTTGTTGAAATATTATCTTTTAGAATTTAAGTTGAAAATCTTCTCATGTTTAAAATTTCAACTAATACATTTTTGTTGAGAGGTCATCTTTTCAGTTAAAAAATTTTACTCTTTGGTTCAGGGTTGAAGTACCTTCTTCAAAATGAATTTCTTTTGGTTCAAGTTCGTAGGAAATTAAAATAATTGGTCGAACATTTATTTTTTTGTTAGAAAATAATTTTTTAAACTGGTAATTAAACTATTTGACTGAAAATTCAACTGTTTGGTTCAAAATGAAATGTTCTAGACAAAATTCAAATGTTTGGTTGAAAATTAAATGTAACTGTAAATGTAACTTTTGTGGGAAGCTCAACCTTTTGATTTGAAAATTTAACATTTTTTATGACACTTTTTTTTTGTATTGACTTGAGATTTCCTTAATTAAAAATTCCACTTTTGTTAAGAATTCGTCTTGGTAATTTATCTCTTTTAGCGGAAATTGTATCTTTATTGATTTAAAATGAAAATTTTCTTATGGTTGGAATATTAACTATTATTTTTTTTGTTAACATGTATTTTTCTGACTGAAAATTCAATTCATTGATTAAAAGTTGAATTACTTCCACGAAATTTTCTTTTTTGTGTGCCAATTAAGAAATGTTAGTTAAAAATAGACCTCTTTCGTTGAAAATTGAACTGTTTTATCGATCATTCGTTTTTTCTTTCGAAATTAATTTTAAAAATGTTTGATTTAAAATTCAACCGTTTGGTTGGAAATCACTTTTTTTTAATTTGCCTTCTGGCCTTAAAAATTTATACTTTTGAACGAAATTCTTTTCTGTATTTACAAAAAAAAGTTCATCTCATTTGGTAGAAATTTGATCTTTTGTGGTAAAAAATGCAACTTGGTTGGTTGAAAATAAATTTATTTCAGTCGAGGATTCAACTATTTTGTTATGAAATTGATCTTTTTTATGCGATTCAACTGTTCTTGATTTAAAATGAAAATCTTCTCCTGGTTTAAATTTCAACTTTCACATTATTTTTGGAGATTAATTTTTTCCGGTCAAATATCCAACTACTTTGTTGAAAGTTTAACTATTTTGAGCTAATTTTTCTACTATTATGTCTTACGTCGTTTTTGGATAAATACTAAATAAATTCATTAACTAAATTTTGGCGATAAAAATAAAGTGTGATAGGGGGTGCTGGAGTCAAAACTTAAGGACCCTCACAAAGGAGGAGGGAGAGGGGGGGGGGTGTATGGTTCGAAATTTTCTAAAAAAATTTGCGTAATATATGCAAGATCCCACAGAGGAACCTCTGATGGGATTTCATAATCTATCAATAGCGCATTCTAAAATTTAAAATATTATTTACTTTCTTTCTATAAGAAAAATTGATTTAATGTTTGAAATATAACGCAATTGTCACTTCAAAAAAAATCGCTGTAAGTAGACACGTTGAGTAACCTTTTGATGCTCTATTCGATTTTCTGGAAGTAAGATTTTTTGCATATTATAAAAACATCCACTTGATGAAATAAGTTTTAGTTTTGTTACGGTAAATAGCTCCCCCTATGAAAAACACATTTTATTTGATAACTCTGAGAAAGCTAAGTGCTCATAATATGAGCACAAATTAATATATCGATAAAGAATAAATCGATAGGCCCATAGTATTCCGCAGCAGTATTTCATCTGCGAGGTATTGTTCACTTTTAAAAAAGACTGAAAAGTTTCTTCTAATTTATAAAATAATTTTAATGTCTAAACTGTTTTAAGAAAACTATAAGGGTAGTTTTTTGAAAATTAAGATTTCGTAAAGATTAAAATTATATATTAACACGGATTCTAAGAGTCTGAAAGAAAAAATAGATTTCGTAATTACGTACCTTTAGGGGTTGCAATTCCATAACCTTTGCTATCTAACAACCCTCCTATTTGCGTCAGATTGCAGTCTCTTTGAACCGCGTAATCCAGCATTGTTGATTCCATTAAAAAGGCGTAATCGCCTTCCAGAACCCTTTTTACTCCTTCTTCATACGACGAAACAAAAACTGATGGATTTTTGGACTCCATAAACCTCCACATTTTCTGGTAAATACCAATTTTAGAATCCTGTAAGCCGAAATTCTATTACGACCGTAACACACAGAAAATGACGATAAAATCAAATTATGGTCTGTATAAAACAGAGTGACTTACTCTAAAAAATGTCATGGTACTACCTCCCTCAAGGGTACCATAATTTATTTCAGTTTGTTCGGCTAGATCAGCTGCATTCTCAATTGGAGTTATCATTCTCTCTACTGTGAGAAATGCAGCGAGATTTGCTGTATATGATGAGATAATTATTAATGTGAAGAACCACCAGATTCCTCCAACTATTCTGGTACTTGTTGCCTAAGAATGAATACATTTTTATGGAATTATAGGCATATTATACATTTAAAAAATGATTTTGTTCTTAAAGCAGAAGATTTATAGAAAAGAGTTAAGAGGGGGAAGTACAATGAGATGTCAAAGATAAAAGGTTATGAAAGAAATTGTTACCAAAAATATCCTTTAGATTCACACCACTATTGACACGTTTGACAATTTTTCTTTTGAATTCTATAGTGTATTTTTAAAGATTCCAAGGGATTTTAAAGTATTCCGAGGATTTCAAGAAGTTTCATCCGATTTCACAATATTGTATAGGATTTCAAAGCTTTTAGTGTATTTTAAAATATTTCATGGGATGTTAGAGAATTAAAAATATTTCAAGAAAGTTTATCTGGATCAAAGGATTGTAAATTTCTTCTGAGTCAAATGACACCCACGTGACACCAACTTGAATAAGTGCCTTACCGCCTTCAATTTTTAATATTTTTTTTCTGTTGAACGACTCAACAGAGAAAAAAATTTTAACGTACCTTTGGTTCGGTTTAAAATTATATATTACAAAATTATTTCATCTGAAATCGCGAAACAACCCTATTCATGGTTTTTTATGTTGTCTCAGTGGATTTCAAAGAATAATATGCTTTTAAAGAAATTTGAGAAAATTCAGAATACCTAAAAGATTTTAAAGATGTTTTGCAGTTTTTGTCAATTAGTAGGGATTTCCAGGCATTTAACAATATTCGAGGGATTTCAAACCAAATTCAAAGTTCCATAATATTATAAGGAATTTCTACATATTTCAAGGGATTTAAAAAAATAGGAGAATTTTACTGAGATTTCAGAGAGTTTCCATAGAATTCAATTCATTACCATTATTCACATTCCCGAAAATCATTATAATACTGAGAAATTAATCAAAAGAGCTTATTTAAATTCATATTACCGGAAATTATTATAGTCATGAGAAACAAATCAAAATAACTTATTAAAAGTACTATGAAATTTATTTAAAACGTTCAAATCATTTTAACTACCTTACAATATTTCCAAAACTTTATAATGTTTTGATATCTCTTGAAATTTTTCAAGACTCTTAACAGTTCAGATAGTTCTGTAGCAATATCCAGAAATGTTTAAATATCTTTAAAACCCTATGAGAAATTCTTTAATTATTGTAAAAAAAATTCTTACAACTTAATTAAATAAAATCCGTAAAATTACATAGGAACTGACCCTACTCCTGAAAATCTTTTGACATATTTAAGGTCCTATAAATGCTCTGAGATCATGGGAAATTCGTTGAAATACATTATTAAGAACCTTTAAAATGCCTTTAAATTTTTGAGATCCTCGAAATTCTATGTTTGTAAGTGTTAAAAACTTTTTGAAACCCCCTTTAATTCTTTAAAATTTTATAGACTTTTTAAAATCCTACATAAATCCATAAAAGTTTTGGGAAGTCTTTTGGAATCATTAAAAATAGTCTTACACATTTTAAATCCTATGAAATCCTTGAAAATCCTTATAAAATATAGGAATGTCTGTTCAGTGCTGTTATTTTTGTTAAATTTTAAATAAATATGAATAGAAAAAAGATATTTACAATTAATGTTAAATGCTTTTTCCCACTTCAATTCAAAATTAGGTTATTCCAACTTTGTTGTTTTTACTCATATAAGAAGTTAGAGCTTATAAGTCAAATACCTCTCCCAACCCTCGCAAATCAGATATTTTCCTTTACCATACTTCTATGCCCTTTCCAACCCTTTTTAGTGTCAAAGTTAAAAGTAACATTCGAGAAGTTAAAGATCAAAGGTCAAATATTAAAAACAATAGCGAGAGGTTGAAAGTCAAAGGTCAAAGTTGAGTAATGATCATATTTCGTCTAGGACATCTTTTGCACAATTATATCCTTTGCGAGGACTTTATAGCATCATTAAAATTACTTATAGCTCTTCTCTCTTTTACTTATTTTTCTTGTTGTTGCGAGTATAACATAATATGGTATATTTACTTCGTCAATTCGGTAACTTGATATAAGACGAAAGTGAATAGAAGTAGAATGAGAAGAGGAACGATAATAAGAGAGATTGGGGCTGCATTTTTTTACATAAAAATATTTCGCAATTAATCATATTATGAATATATATATATATATATATATTGCAGAAATGAACTATATATAATAGGCAAGACCGGATACAGTTCTTATATTTTTTAGATTTGAATTTATTATGAAAAAGCTTTTCCTCCCAATTTTCTATAGACAGTTCTCTTTTGTGAAAATAAACTGGGTCTTTCTTAATTCAGTAAATTTATTCTATTGCATAATCATTTGCATCACAATAGAAGAAAAATAATTTTCTTGCCTAAAAATTTGACATATTTTATGTCACAAAAAATGTAGAATAATTCAAATTTTATTTTAGGGTACGAACTGTAATCGGTTTTCCCAAAAGGATGGTATTAGCGAAAGTGAATTAAAAATAAAATTCATAAATAATTAATACAGTGTCATATCCATTCCCACGCATTAACGTGATTCTGAAGCTCACGTATTTCCTCTTTCACAGTAGTGCTACTTTATTGAACATAGTAATTCTTCTTAACGTTCTGGTCTGGAAACTGGACACCAGAAATTCCACAGTACGACCATACTGTGGAAAAAAGTACTTAATTTTTTTATTACTTTATCTTTCAGGACATTATTTAGCTAAATGTGAAACTTTTCACAGGCATATTACGTACGAATTATATAATGGTGGAACGAAGCCTCTTCCCATGAAATTCACACAGACTGATGTAGATATCAGCTTTTCACATTTGAAACTTTTTCTGACTTATACGAAAATTATATACTACTCTGCACGCTTCTAATTATATATCGTAGTTACCCAAGTAGAAAATTGTCTTTTTCAGTAAAAAATAAATGAAAATCTGAAACCTTTGGACAGAGATATTATAATTTTATAGTACATGTAGGGTTGTCCATAAATAATAAAAATAAAGAAAATTTAAAAACATGATGTAGTATACATTTAATCCAAAAACAACAATACCTAGTACTCCCTCTTTGGTCTTAATGCTATTAAAGCTTCATAGCCGTCTTATATTTTTAATTTTCTGGAATTTTTATCGAGAACTCAACGTTGAAATTAGACTATTGGAAAAATTAATCTTAATGTGTGGGTGTTTATCACAGTATTATGGCTTTTTTGTCTTACGTTCAAGAACAATAAAAGGTACTTTATTATAGGTCAATTAATTGCCCATCTAAAGAAAGACTTAGATGCAATGATTAATGTATAAAAATTATGTTATTGTGAAAAAACCCATAGAAAATAATTTGTCTAATTATCTCATTGTAACTTTGAACTAGCGAGAAGAATTCAAGATGACAAATCATTTGATGTATTTTTTAAAGATGAAAATAACGAAAATATTAGGTTTTTAAAGCTTTAAGGCTGATGAGGAAGCACTAGGCATTGTTGGTTTCAGCTTAAATTTACAATAAATAATTTTTTCTTTAAAAGGAACAAAAATTTTTGAGTGCACATTCAATTTTCAAAATTTTAGTTTTTTGGACCACGATTATGTGTTCATGCAAAAACTTGTAGAATTTGAGTATACACGGTTGCTACAAAATCCCAATTTTTAAAATTCCCTGACTTTTATCTGATCGTTATAAATTTTTCTTTGAGGCATAGAAACAGCTATATTGAATTCAATATGATACGCTTAAGATTTGAAATCGAAATATACTGCTGTTTGAATTTAAATGAAAATTGATTCGAGACCAAATATATGCATTTCAGGAAATAATTGAACATTCAAGCAAATAAAATAAATTTGAAACATTTAAGTTGCATTTTTAAAAGTTGAATTTTGAAAGGGGATTTCTCAACAAAAATGTAAAATTTGATACTTTAAACCATAAAATATTTTAATTTTGATTAAAAAGATGAGTTCAGTTTGTTCACAAAAACTGAATTTTTAAGAAAACAGTGAAATTTTTAACTGAAAAACTGAATTTTTAAGAAAATAGTGAAATTTTTAACTGAAAAAGATAAATTTTCAAACCAAAAATGGATTAGTTAAATTTTCAATTAAAAAAATATGGCTATAAAAATTGTCTTAACCAAACCAATGAGTTTTCTACTCAAATAATAAGTTTTTCACAAAAATATGAATTCTTAAGGGAAAATGTAACGACATTCCAGATGAAAAAATATTTTAATTTCTTATAAATAAAGCTAAATTCAACTAAGAAACTTGAATTTTTTTAAATACTGTTAAATTTTTAAGCCAAGAAATTTACTTTTTAACAAAACAGTACAATTTTAACCAAATAGTAGAATTTTAAACTAAAAACTATCGACTTGTACCCAAAAATGTGATAGGTAAATTCGCAGTTCAAGAAATTAATATTAAAAAAAAATTCTACGAAAAAGATGAATCTTTTACTGATAAAATGAATTTTCAACAAAATTATTGAATTTTGAACAAAAAACTGAAAAATTTTAGCCCAAAATGGAACAGTTGGGTTTTTAAATAGAAAAAGTAATTTTAACAAAAAAAAAGCACAAATTTTCAACAAAAAACTACAATTCGACCAATAGATATAACTTTTAAACAGAATATATAATTTTTTAACAAAGAAAATAAATTTTTAATTGAATAGTAAAATACATAATGTAAAAATATGAATTCTGAACCAAAAATTTAAAAGCAAATATTTTCACTAAAAAATAATTAACTTAAATATTTTCCCTAAAAAATAATTAACTTTACATAAAATGGTTGAATTTTCTGTAAAAAAAACGAATTTTCAAGCCAATAGAATAATTTTTACGAAAATAATTAATCTGTACCATAAAAAACAGTTGAATTCAATCAAAAAGATAAATTCTTGACCAAAAATGTAAATACAGTTAAATACAACCAAAAAGATGAATTCTTAAAAAGTTTTCAACTAAAATGATGAATCTTTAACCAGAAAAATGGATTTTTCAGTCGATTATTAACAAAATAGTTGAATCCTCAAGAAAATAAGTTTAATTTTAACTGAACAGTTGTATTTTTAAGTAAAAGAAATAAAAACGCCTAAATAAGGACATGAATTCCTCAACCAAAAAGACGAGTTTTCAGCAAAGGTGTTAAATTTTTCTCAAGCAAGAATGATTAATAAAGATAGATAAATAAGAATATTTTAAACAACATACTATATGTTTTACCCAAAAAATTGAATACTCTACAGAACAGTTGAACATTTAACTTAAAAAGAAAAATTTTCTGCAAAACATGTGAATTTTTGTGACACAAAGTTGAATTTTCTATAAAAGAGTTCGTTTCTAAAGAAATTATTACTTGGTTAAAAAATTTTATAATTAATTTTCTACCATAAAAGAATTATTTTGAACCATTCATATGAATTTTCAAACAAATATTTGGATTCGAGTGAAAAATCGTTTTTTAGAAATATACGCTATCTCAAGAACATTCATGATACGAGTAATTTAAAGTAATCTGTATTATCATCAAAGCTATGTAGTTAATATCGATTTTCCCGGAAATCGGAAGTTCTGTGGTTCGATTCCCAGTGAAGAGACGTGAGTAGATCTTTTTTGCAGAAAAATTTAATTTTAAGAATTAATAAATTTATATTCCATCTTGTCAAAAATGACATTAAGTATTTTGCTGTTATTTAAAAAGTTAAATTGATATATAGTTTTAATTTCTGATTTCACAGATAGTCGAATGACAGCTACACTGATCGATGGTATTTCGTTCTGCCCTATCGAAAAATCCGTCGTAGGATATGACATCGGTAACGACGACGAAAACGACGCCGGACACAAGATCGAAATTTGGGACCGAATGCGACGTCGTTTCTGGCGTCGTTTACAACTACGGTTCCAGTATGATTTTTTTATATTTTTAATACGTACTTATAACTATGATATACTAAAAAAATATGGCGTTTATCAACTGAATTTGACTTGGCACAATATTTTCAACTTAAATTACAACTAAGATTTTTATTATTAAACATATTTAATTAAAGCAAATCAGATAATTTAAAATCTTGATGAAAATGGAACAGAAATATTCGATGAAAAATCCACCTTTAGTAGGAATGGAACTTTGTCCGCGGAGGGTGAAGTCCACAGCGATGACCTCGACTCTAACGCAACATAGAAACTCTAAGGCGGAGAGCCGTATTTAACCTTCCACCTCACCATAATTGCTATAGAAATATTTCTTTAAAAGTATCATGTGCTGTTATTATTGTGCTGTATATTGTGTTTAGATAA
Organism: Druon quercuslanigerum; assembly: GCA_010014905.2. NCBI lineage: Eukaryota > Metazoa > Arthropoda > Insecta > Hymenoptera > Cynipidae > Druon > Druon quercuslanigerum. The sequence goes on from JAAAKG020138218.1 coordinate 11,541, forward strand.
ATATCTATTTGTTTAGTTGAAGGAAATATTTTATTTTATTACTAGAATTGAAGTATTCATAACAAATAAACATTTATTCCAACTAAGTAATTATTTTTTTAAATCAAACATGGATTAATTTAGCGTAGTTCTCTAAATATAATATTTCTTTAGATTAAAGAAATATGTTGTTAAATTAAGTATCCATGTTTTTTATTTGAAGAAAATATTTCTTCGGCATCTATGGTAGGGTTAAATATGGCTTTCCACCTTAAAATTTCCATGTTACAGTAGCGTCGTGGTCATCCCTGTCGACTTCACCCTCGACTGACATGAGTTCGACTCCTACTGAAGGTGGATTTTTCAAAGGATTTTTCTGTTTCAGGTTCATCAAGATTTTAAACTATATGTTTCGCGCGAATTAAATATGTATAATAATAACAATGTTAATTATAGTTTGAGTTGAAAAAACTGTGCCAAGTAAAATTCACTTGGTACAAGTAATCTCTTTTTTCAGCTTATTATAGTTATAAGTATTATAAGGTATTTAAAAAAAATGTTCCACCGGAATCGTATTCGAAAACGACGCAGGAAACGACGTTGTATTCGGTTGCAAATTCCGATCTTGTATCCGGCGTCGTTGACGGTGTCGTTTTCGGAGTCGTTTCCGACGTCGTTTCCGGTGTCGTTTCCAACTTCGCTTCCTGCGTAGTTTTCAGCATCGTTAGCGATGTATCCTGCGTAGAATTTTTCGATAGGGTGATGATAATACAGATTCCTTTAAATTTTTTCTATTATTTCAGTTCGCGTTCAAGCGAAAAATCAAGAAAAAGGGAAAAGTCTTTAAAAAAAGAAAAAAAAAGGACAACAAGCATATAGAATTTTATAAATTTCAACTTCATGTTTTCGAAAATTTCCTTGTTTTTTTAGGTTTTCCTTGATATTTGCAGAATTTTGCGAATCAGTCCAAGATTCCCTAAATCTTGCTGACTCTCCAGCATACCTTGAATTGTAGCAACCCTCATACAATATATTACAATTGCCATTTTTGAAGAGGCCTATTGAAAATTAAATTTTAATAACAAACTAGAATAGAGTTAGCGGTTTATAGGAGAACTTTGGAATTTTCAAATTTTTTATGTTGTTAGGAAAATACGGATGAACCGATTTTGAAAGTAGTTATCGAGTTGTTCCTTCACTTTGAAGACAGTTTTAATTTTTTTACCAAAATTACCTTTCAGTGTAATATGAACGGCAATAATAATTTTAAGGTTATACGATTTTATTGTCAGTAATATCTATATAGCTGTGTCACAATTCCATGGGAATAAGCCAAAGTACTGACGATAACCCTGCATGTATTCAACTGCCCACAGAGCCGGCTATAGCACCATATGACTTAAAACTTATATTTCTGAATTCGAATGAATGAGATACTATTTATCACATATTTTAAATATAATATTTCTATTTTGTGCAATACAGTATTTTATTTTGTAACTGTAAGGCTAAATTCATTTATGACTCTTAGTAGGTTTTTTTAAAATGTTAATTACAGAACCTAAACAAGGAGTTTAGTCTAGGGTGGTCTACGAAAATGAAGTTTGGTTTTGGTTTGGGACTATGACTCATTTTGTGATATTCCCCAAAAAAGTGAATGAGTTTTTTCCGATCAGACATAGTTTGGGGATCCCACTTCCACATAACTTTTTAACGGTTAAATTCGACAATTTATTATATATTTTATTGATGATTGTTTGTAAACTAATTTTTATTTGCTACACAATTATTTTTTCACATCTTATTGCAAATTATTTATACCTTCAATGCCAGATAAACTAATTAGGCATTTTTGACTGAATAAAGGCTAAAAATGTAGTTGTTTACAAATTGGTCTACAAATTCGACAGAATTTTGGTATCTCTGGTATTTTCAGCACTAATTTATAGTTATTCACATTAATTAATTTTAATCAAATCAACATTAACAATGCACTTTATTATTAATTTTTTAAATAAATTTAAATTTTTTAGAGCAGTTTTTTGTAATTTTTTAAAGACATTGTATTAAAATTATATAAACTCTGAATAGCATGAACTATTTAATTTAAATAAAAAACAAATACCTAATGTCAGCCTATTAGAAACTTATGAAATTCGTTAAAAAATTTGTAAAATACAACACTTTCCCACATTATTTAAGCTAAAAGTTACATTTCAACAATTAAAATTATTTTAAAAATACACAAATGTAAATCTTTCCTGTTCATCATTGATTCAAGCCAACTATTTTATGTTTCTCAGAAATTGGGTACGTTTTTTCTGTATTTTATTGCAGCAAAAATGTTTAAACAAACGAAAATATTTTAAGCAATGAAGGCGTAATGATAAACATACAAGAAATGCCAGAAATTTGTTGACAATTTTGAAAAGAATATTGTAATATTGTAATATTCATGACCAATATATAGCAAAGTACTTTGTTTGCAGAGGGTAGTTTTTGGGGCTTGCTGGAAGGGGTTGAAGGATTTAGAATAAAAAATAAATGCATGCGCCACATTTGGGGAAGCAATTTTAGGAAGCGCATGTAATTTGCGCTTAATTTATAGAAATTTATGCTCTCTAGTCTCCTATTCACGAAAATTCGAACATTCCTCAAGTATTTTCTATAAAATAATTGGAAAATGGATGGACCCTCTATATTTTGTGTGATAGAAAAAAAATTTGCATTTACTTTGCTTGAGAATTTCACAAAATGAGTCATTATCTACAAAAAATTCGAACTTCGGTCTATTTTGGACATTGCCGATCAAAAGTACAAAAGGGAAGCATACTAAGAAAATATATTATTTTTGAAAATATTTTTAAACCAAATTACATTTAAATACAAATTGTTTTTATGTTTTAACATAAAAACAAATCTAGAAAATTTAGAGAGAATTTTTTAAAAGAGTAAATAAATAATAATTAGAATAATAAGGGTCTAATGATAATCATAATAAAATCTGCAGATTTAGTTTTATCTTGATTTCAATTAAATTTAAAATAAACATTTAAAAGTTTTGTTTTGCAATAGCTGTTGTTTAAACAATTTAAAATCAAAGCTTTTGTTACTACAATGTGAGGCAGAAATGTAGAGAATTGTTAAGCCAGTAAAACGGGTTTTCAAAAAGTGCTACTCACATGGTTAAGTCATGATACCCATAATTTCTTAGTTACAAAATTGACAAAACAGATCTTATTTTTGCAATATTTTACGAAAAACACTGAGCTATTAATAGCTTTATCAAAATTGAGAGAGAAATGAACTATTCAGAAATGTACATGTATTCATATTTTTGATTTATAATATACAATGAAATTGCAAGGGATATATGAAACTTTTGGGATAAAAAAATTTGGCTTAGTAATTTCGTGCATATTCTAATTTGCAACATGCTGTATAATTTGGACAAAAACATGCAGTGAGTATATTTGTCACGCTCATGCCTGTTACTGATGCTTAATAAAATCGAGAACTTTCACTGGTTTATTATAAATAAGAAACGATAATTAAATTTAAGAATAAATTTTTATTTTGAACACAATAAAAATATATACATATATATAAACGAATTTTAGACTGAAGCCAAAACTAATCTAGCACCGATTCGAACTCTCAAATCTCTAGATAACGGTCCACGTCATCTGATCATTTGAATAATTTTCGTGCCGTAATGGGATTTAGCTGTGATTCAGGAGATATGGGTTTGGCGGAGATGTGGAACTTTGAGTGATTTATCTTAGGCTTTAACTAACCGATTTAACTCTTTGACGTCTGAATTTAATTGTTTTAAGATTCAAAATAAAAGAAAATAAAAACAAAAATTGTTTCTAAAAATTCTTATTTATTTATATATCTTTTGTACAGAGGGAGATATAAACGTGGTCTACAAGCTCTAAAATTATTGGCCTGGATTTTCCAAAAGTTTTCGAGCAAAAAATCAAACGTTAGGTCTTCTATGACGCGGGGTGGCTCAGTAGGGTATTTTAAAGTGTGTGTGGATAAATTAATCTTCAAACCATGACTTTCATCTGATTTAAAATTTGTTTTTAATCGAAAACTCCTAAAAGTCTGCATACAACCTTTAAATTAGATTTTAACAAATTTTGTTAACACTTTCTTATTTCATAAACAAAATGACAATTTTTTTTTTACTTTTGAAGAATACCGTTTATTATAAAATATTAATATTTATTCAAAAAGATCTAGAATCAATGACATTACTGTTTATAAATACTTTTTCGTACAATTGTAGAAGTTTACAAATTGATTAAATTAATTATAAGCGAATAAGGGGATGCAAATAATTTCGTGGGGACTAGCAATGTTTGGTTACTTAATTTCGACGGAATTTTCACATTTGATAGACAGAAGGGGTTTGTATCAATTTATAATTTACCTTGATATTGATGATTATTATTGTGCTGCATAAGTTGTTAACGATAACAAATTTTTTGTCATTAATAACATAATGAAATAACGGTTGATAACAATTATGATTGTTAGTTACATGCTTAAGAGTTTTAAAGTTAAATACATATGTTTAAATAATTATCAAACCATAATTACAAAGTCGTTTACGGTCTTTTTCATAAAAAATTGTATTTTTTTCTTACAAATAGTTGAAACGGATAATTGTTTATAAAATTTTTTCACTGTACAAAAAATTATTTACTAATTTTTGTTAATCCAGTTTACAAACCACTTTTTTCTGTAGATTTCAAGAAATCAGAAGTAAACAATGTGTGCAGATTTTTATTACTCTTCATTTATAAAAAAGTTCTAATCGGATAAAAATAATTGAAATTTGAAAATAAATTTTTCCAAATAAACTTTGAAAATCTGCCCTAATGAACCGCGCAGCGTCATCGAAAACGTCACACATAATTTTTTTTCTCGGAAACCAGTGACAACCCACTTTACTAATTTAGGGTTTATAGACCATATTTATATTTTCTTCTGACGAAAAAATAAAAAATGACATTTTTTGGGAAACGTATTTTTCATTTTCATTTTTTTCACCAAATTTCCAAACAACAAAAAATTATAAAGATATTTTTTTTTTATTTTAAAATGTGCCTTGAAAATTTTTTCTTGATCAGATGAGGTGAACTCCACCCAATAAGTGTCTCGTAGGCAGAAAAATTATACAAAGTTTCCACATAATTTAAAACATTATATATAATTTTTATTTATTTCATTTAAAAATAGTATAAAAAATGAAAATGTTGCATAAAATTTCTCACTATCTATAATTTTCCGCCTGAGTTGTCGTAGGAATCTTTGTTCAGATGAATTTATTCTGAACTACATGTTTTGGATCTGCAAAAGCCTATGTAAATAATATCAGGAAATAACAAAAAAATCTTAAAAGCCCAAGGCTCAGAGAAATAAAATGAGAAAAATTAGTCTTTTCTCGCAGATAATTTTGCGTAAAAAATATGAAATCTTATGCAAAGTCATTAACAAATCTTTCTTGATTAAAGTTGAAATAAATTTCGAGTTAAATAAAATTAATATCGACTCAAAATTTATACTTTAATGTATATAAACAAATATAACATTAGTGTAAGGTAGATGCTTGTTAACTTAATATAATAAGTAGAGAAAATAATAAAAATATGCAAAGTAAGGTGCTTGGCTTGCAGTGTGCATGCAGGGTTAACATGCGTATATGAAGCGTTCAAGTTATAATTTTTTCATTTAATGTACCTTCTTATAGTATGATTTTTTTCAAAATATAGAATATTTTTTAATGTCAAATTTATTTGTTTTGGAATACGTACTTGAATGTGAATGGATTGACCAAATTTTGTATTCATATGGTGCTTCAGATCGTTCGCAGTATACTTGCAAAGGCAACACTTATTGATAATAATTTATTAATAGGATAAAATAGGAATAATTTTATAATTAATCTGCTCATACCGCGCATTGAAATTTAAAAATAAATATTTGTTACTGGATTTTGTTTCTTTTTATCTTCTAATTATATTCTAATAATAATATTTTGATAATATTTTTTAGGGTTTCATAGCTTCGGGCTGAAGCATTTTTCTAGCACTTTTAAAGTTCTATCTCTAAAGACTGCATAACATTTCGTATCGATCCCTCAAAACCGGTATCACTGTTTAATATTGTCTAAAATATTTTGTTAATAAACAATGCTAGGAAAATATAATATCCTAATGTATTATATTTTCTGTTCATGCAATGAAGAAAAGTACAACAAAAATCAGTAGTAATTGATGTTTTATTCCTACTTTAAATGTTGGTACGAAAACAATAGTAGTATTTTTGATAGAGGAACACGTTTTTTACGCATTAAAATTATGTTGAACAGACGGTTAATTAATGAAAATGTTTTAAAAAGGTTTTAAAGAAAAGCTTCAAAATAGTTTTTATTTTCCATAAATGCGAATATTAAATCATTTTCTGTATGTATTAGTTGTTAGTAACGATCTAACATATTAGGTTATGGTATAATAAACCTTTTTACTGAGACAATATCGTAAAATTCTTCATAGAATGTTTTTCTAAAAAAACAGCAGTTTTCTGTATGAGTACAAAAATGTAAGTAATTGCTAATTAAGACATTGTAAATAAGAACAATAAATATTTATGTAGGGCAACTTTCCCAATATTAAATAACATCTTTAGGTATTTTAAAATTACTGTTTATGAAGACAAATTTTTTAATCCAAGAAAATTTGGATAGATATTTATTTATTTATTCTCTTTTTTACAACGATAACATGGTTACTCAAAAAATTTATTTTCATTATAAATTTGTGTGTGCTTCGAGTACTATTGACTAATGATGTACTTTGATTTCTTACAGTAATAGAAACAATACTACATTGGGAAATCATATTTTTCTTGCATTTTTCATCATCAAAACATTTCCCAAAAATAATACAAATCAATGATTGGCCTTCAGAGATCGATGCGGAACTTTATATAAAGTATTTAAAAAGAATTTTTAAATCGCTCTAAAGTGCGACCTGTGATCAAATTTGTATGTGAAAATCAGTTTCTGGACCTCTGCGCTTCTGCCCGTTGTACTTTTTTGCTGGAAGAGGAAGTGAGTTTTCTGGAAGCAAGGGGGGAGAAGAAAATTCAGGGTGAGTGAAAGAGGAAAAGAAAAGTATGGGATATGAGGGGGAGGAGATATGAGGTAGCCTAGTGACGAGTGTGGAAATAAGGGGTTCGAACAGAGGGAAAGTAAAATTTAAACGGGGGTAATGATAAGTATGAGAGGGGAAGTGCACGTAGGAGGTGAGGGAATGATAAAATGGGATTGAATAGGATAGGATTGGACTGATAGGAAAATACGAGTTCTGATGGAAAAGCAGAGGAAAGGAGTGATATGAGGAAGGGGGTGTAAGAAACCTAGTTAATGTAGTATTAGGCATACTTTTTATCCTACTTTTTGTCCGAAAGGGTATGTAGGGGAAGCAAATATGGAAAAACATATGAATAGAGGGGAAGTATGGAAACTTGAGGGAAGAGAAATTAGTATGACGGAGGGAGGGGTAGGAATGTGATGGAGTGGGAGTAGGGAAGATGTGTAGAAAAAGTGAGGTGAGCGTAAATAGGGGCGGGAAAGAAAATTAAGGAATGGAAAGTAGGGGTGCTGGGGGTAAGTAAGTAAGAGGAGGAGGTGATGGGCAGTAGGGAAATTATAGTTAAGGAGGAAATAAAGGGAAGTGCTGGAGAGAAAATAGAGGAGGAAAGTAGAAGAAGTGAGGTTTCGTAAATTGGGATGCAAAGAGAAGTTACAGAAGAAGAAGTTGGGGTTAAGTGGGTGTGAAGTAAAAGAAGAAGGTGATGGAAAGCAGTTCGGAGGTAAGGGCAGGCTTATGTAAGCTCGTATGGGAGAGAAAGTAGGTGGTGAGTGGATAAAGATAAAATGAAATTAAGTGTATTAGTAGCAGGGGAGATAATGAAATGAATTAAGGAAAGTGTAAGCAGGATAAGGCAGGATAAGTAGGAAAGGGAGGCAGGGAGTGGTAGAGTAGCATAGAGGAGAATAAAAGGTGAATAGAAGGGATAATAAGATATGATCGGATGAGACAGGGTAAGAGGAGAAAAGATAAGATTTAATGAGCCTAATTATTGTCTTAATAGGTTACCAAACCCTTTTTTATATGTGCTTGGTGCCTAGTTTGTCTAATTTTCAATATTTAAGGCACATTTTCTCGCAACAGAATTTAACCCATATCTTCTCAAAAAAGTTTAAAATTTGGATATTTATGAATAAGGTGCCTTGCGTTCTACTGCGTTCTTCTGCTTACATTTTTATTTCTCCGACTCTGTGTGGCATGATTACCTTGGGGTTAAGGTCACTTCCTTGCTGCATAAGGGTTCCGACCGTAAACCAGAAGCTGTTGGCCAAAGTAAAATCGTTGACTGTTCTGGGCATTGGGATGTCTTCGCTGCTCGAATCCAAGGCGCTGATATGACCACCCTGCTGATAGCGAGACCCCCGCCAAGTGGTGCGAAATCAAATAAGCAATTACATGGGGGGTTTTCAATTGCTTACTTTGAAAAATTCTTTATTCTTCTCTGAATTTGCAAGTCAAAATAGTCGTAATTTATTTCAACGTTACATTATATTGAAGGTAAATTACGCAGAAGATTCTACTATACAATGTTAGGGGGAAATGGTATTCTACGGCGTTATAAATTATTAACCGCGCTCTATGTTTTATCTACTTTAAAATAAAAAGTTTTAATATCGTACATTGAAAACTAATGTGACTTATAACTTAAAAATTGCAGTCTTCTTTCTAAAATTTATTTCATTAACTGCCATTTCGGAGGTCTGGCATATTGAGAACAGGTTTACTGAGCTTTGTGGTTGAAAGTTTTATTAAAATATTTAAAAAAGAGTGAAGATCGAATCGCTTCACTCTACCATATCCCTGTCAGAAAGAATGCATGGTAATCTAATCAATCGTGATTTGACGGATAGGCAGAAAATAAGAAAAATCAATATTCAGAGTTTATGTTATTCAGAAAAAAGTTGATGATATTCTGATTGAAGTTGATTTATTGATGGATAAAAAGAAAAAAAACTCAATTTTAGCCGCTCTAATTTTTTCTCTTGCTTCGCTAACTCGAAGTTTACGCAATCAAAGATACTATTTAGTATTTTTAAATTTTTGAAACAAAACGTACTTAATTTTAAGGGATTATATAAATTATCAAGCATCAAATTAGGAATGTTTTATTGTAAATTATTCAATATTATTAAATACTTACGCAGAAAAATCTCATTAATTTCTTGGAACACGGTATTTTCTTTTAAGCGCATATAATTTGCAATGATAATATTTTTCTCAAAAACTTTCTTAAATTTTTGCATTATTGTGTAGATAATTGTAAGTTGAGTTTTAAAGCGTCATATTATATGATCAAACATTAATTTTAGAATGCCCCTCTAATTTTTAGAAGCCCCTCTAATACTCGGTCCAACTTTTAAAAGCATTCTTTTGCTTCCGCTTATTCAATTCATTATAATGGAATTATTTTTGACTATATCGAAGAAAATCTGTGGTTAACAGCAAACTAATACTTTATTTAAAGAATGAGGGACTCGTTTAGTATCTACAAAGTAATATTTAAGCATCCTCTTCCTAATTTATTATGCCGTCTACAAATATTGAATTTAGCACCACTTGACAGGAGCCTACCTGTAGTGGACATTTGCAGCTTGGACATGGTTCTGGTTCTACCCATTCATATGGCGAAAATCTTGCCACTATCCAAATAGTTACAGACACCATCACGTAAGCGCCCAGCATGAATAACCAGATCTCCACGGCGAGAGGATTCATGAATGAGAAGAGTCGCGAAGGCATTCGACCGGATACCTGAAGCAATCACACGATGCTGATTACTTAATCTTCCACAAAACATTGTGAAATTGTCATTTTTATCGCCTTAAATTTTACATCGTGATCTGCAAATTAATCTCCTCAATAAATGTACATTTCTTCTGAAGATCTGTGCAAAAAATATCTTCTTGAAAATCTATTCCTGAAATATTTGTTTGAAAATCAGTTTCTAAGAACTTGTGTATAAAAATCAGTGTCTAAAAATCCAGAGTTGTTTCAATTCATTGAAGTTAAAATTCTTAAGTAGCGGGGAATGGGTAAGACGATAATGTAGATGAAGAAGAACGAAAAGAAGTTCATGAAGAGGCACCTAGTAGAATATACCTTAGGGTTGAGGCCGCTTCCTTGCCTCAAGAAAGTGCCAGTGATGAACCAAAAACTGTTGCTGACGGTGAACTGATTTTCAATTACGTCGCTCTCTCCGAGGCAGGGATGAGGATTGTTCCATTCGTATGGACTGAATCGAGCCATCACAAAAAGAGTAAAACTGACCAGCATGTAGGCAGCCAGCACGTACAGCCAAATCTCCACGGCCAATGGATTCATGAACGAGAAGAGCCGGGTAGGTTGACTAGACGGTACCTAAATTATGTTACGCTGCGATTTTAATTAAAACTGTTCCCCAATAGGTTCACTCGCACTTTGGACAATTGAAGAGGTCATGAATTTTGTCTTTTATAAAAATTTTTTATCAGTATCAGGGAGTAGCTCATAACCTTTGAGAAGGAAATGCAAAGAGAGGTTGGTTATCCTTCACAGTAAAAAAAGGATCAATTTTGTTTCAGAGAATTTTGTTCCAATGATCATTAGACTCTGGAGATCGTAATGATCCGTCCACTCGGATCAATTTGATCTTATTTTTTGGTCACTTTTTACACTAAACAAAATGGCCGCCAATTATTGGTGCCGGTGTTAGAACAACATAACCTTAAAAATGTTTCTAACCGCACGCAAGTGACAACTATACTTAACAGGTGATATTTTCTAATATCATATTTCGTTATTTTATAACTTTTTAGGTTCACCCCATGATCAGAAACCATAAAAAGCTTGCATATGAGCTACAGTACTGTAAGAGCGTCAGCTATCCTGGTTTGACTTCATACATGAGCCCGAATCAGACCATTATGATCTCAAAAGTCCATCATTCACTCCTGTCGACCAAATGCTATTAAATTCGGCATCATTTTTGTTGCAATCAAAATGATTTTGATTTAGGTATTATTTTGAACACTTTTTTGCACTGTGTTCCTTTTTTTAATTGCATAGTGAAAATAAAATCCAAGTTTCAGTCGATATGGATACTTTGTTTAAAAGAATGATAAAATCTGCTTTTCCAGTAGAAATGGAAGAGTGCGAATGTTGGAGAAAGGCTGTCGTGTCGTCTGACTATAACGGTGAGAGTATTCACTGGTGAAATGAGGCTTTCCAGGAACGCCAGTGATAAGGCCGGTTATCGTCAGACGTGGTATAGAATTACACTAATTTCTAATTAGGCATCGCACTAAATGCTTTAACAGTTAGAGCACGTTTATTTAATTATTTCCTGTTAAAGTAGTGTTTTTTGAAAATAAGGAAATAGGAAGTTAGAGAAGGAAAAAACATATAATGTTATAACTATATATAGATTACAATTTTTAAACGAATTTAAGCAAACATAATTTCAGAAAGTGCCTATTCTTTTATTTGAGAAACTTTCCCTCTACAAATCCTCGCATTCCTTTTTCTACAGAGTTCTGTTCATGACCCCTCAACCCTCTTCAGTAATTTTACATTTGAGCTAAAGATTGTAACAAAAATAATTCTTTATTGTTGTTTAGTTTTTCAATAACATTACTTTATATCTTCTAAAAAAGCTTTAGGATACCAATTTTTAGCACGAGGTAATAATTTAACATATACTTTTTTCATATTTACTCACCTTAAATAAAATTCCGATGCCCAGATTCATGAAAGGTTTAGTAAAATCAATTACACTTTCCCGTGCATAGTTGATTGTCATCGAAGCAACTGCTAAATCTGCCCTCTGAAGACACAAAAATAATATGGTTATAATAAATCTCACTAAAAACACTAGGCATTGATAAATGTTGCCAAATACATGAGTACTAATATTTTTCTTATTTCTGTTAAAGGGAATTACGAATATTACTAATTATAATAAATATTAAATATTAAATATGACGAATATTTAAAAATTTATGAATTAAAGTGGGATTTCAGTAAAAGAGATTAGTTAAATGTGTAAGTTAGTCAATTAATTACCAATTGAAACTTGAAATCCTTCTAAGAATGGTGAAATCGTTTGAAATATTTTAATGTAACTTTACATTTTTTGGAAGTGATTTGAAATCTCTTGAAATAAATTCGAAGGACTTTGAAAATGTCTAAAATGTTTGCAAATACTTTGTATCACCTACAATTTTTTTAAACCCAATAAAAATTCATAAATATTCTGTTAAAGTGTTTCAAAGAATTTTGAATTCTTTAAAGTATCTAGAAATTATTTTAAATTGTTTGAAAACGTTGTAAATCTCTTGAAATCCCGTCTATGTATATCTTTTCCACATGTGAATTTAGATTTTCGTCAATTTTTCATTGGCCGACTACGATTTTTTTAATGGAATCACTTTTTAATTATCTGAAAAATTCTTTCATGTATGACAATTTATTTATTAATAATACTTGCTCAATTTATACATACACTCACAACTAGACTACTTGTCAACCAACAGATTTTTTATTCTGACAAAATCTTTTGCCAGTAGCTCCGAAAGGACCTTATTTATCAGGGTACTATATTAGGCCAAAATATTTGTCCTTTTTTTATATAAATTTGATAAAAATACAGATTTTAGGGTTTTTTTACCAACAGAGATGATTTTTTTCCTTTGTAATAATTAATTAAAGAACAGTACTTGTTTATTTTCCAACAAATTTTAAAATCAAATTCACAACTTGACTGCTTGTCAACAAATGAATGTTCTTTTTGTCGCGCAGATGACTGGAAGCGACTTCGAAAGCACTTTTTGCATTAAGATACTGTGATAAAAGAGATATTTCGGGTTTCAATCGTCTACAAAACTACGAATTTTACCGATGTTTCGTGAACATTGCAGTTCATTTCTTCAGGGCTGACCTAAAACTGAGGTACCAGGTTGTTTTGTTCTGATTGGCCAATCAAATCTTATTTAAAAAATGCGGGAGGATGGAAAGGAAAATCGGATTGGTATTATAACCGTCGTCTCTATTGATGTTATGAGAATGCTTCAAGATTTCGATTTCCTCTATATGTTTTCTTGGAAAAATATTGTATGTTTTTGCGATGATAGTTGTTTTATCAAATAAAATGTTATGTCCTGTTTCGATACAATGTTCAGCTAGTGCGGATTGCGTGAAATGTTTTAGCCTGACTTTACTCTCATTTTCCTTTACACGTTGGCTCACCGCTCCCTCGATTTCTCCAATACAGGCTTTGCCACAAGAACAAGGGATTTTATATACTCCTCGATCACTGAGAGGTGCCTTTTTGTCTGAAGGGTTCTTTAGAAGTTGTCCTATTTTCGCAGGTGGTTCGAATATGGTTTGGAAAATAAAGAATACAACACACCAAATTTGTCTTACACACTACCTCCACAAAACTATTAAAACTTCAGATTTTCCTATCAAATAATCTTAGATTTCACATTTGATCGACATTGGACCGCATATTGTTTGACCAATCTCAACGGATTATAAATCTTTGAATACAAAAACAAAAAATAAAATTTGACAAATTACTTTCAGTGAGGCAAACATCACTAACTAACACAGTGAAAGACATCTCTGACCATCATCTTAGCAATGAAATGATTTCAGTCTTATCTGAAGGACACAATTTTGCAGTAGCTACCTCCAAAATCCCGAAGCAAGAAATCATCAGTAATTTGGAATCCACAATCTATACCCTTCCAACTGAAAAAGCGAATGACATACGACGTATGACGTCCATCACTTTACGCCAAGCCCAAATGCCATCCTCAAACTTAACAAAACAGGAAAAATCGCAATTAAAGAACTCAATCGGAATAAAGAAATTATAATATTACCCACAGATAAAGGCAACACAACAGTAATAATGAATAAAAAAACTATAATAACCAAATCATGGACCTTCTAACTCACGATACATACAAAAAACTTAAAAAGGACCCCACAACAACAATAGTCATTAAAACAAAAACCCTTCTAAAAAACACTAAACTTGACAGAGAAACAATATCTAAATTTATACCTACTAATCCTATCTCTCCAAGACTTTACGAAATCCCAAAAATCCACAAAAACAACATTCCACTCAGGCCGATCGTCAGCGTAATAAACTCACCTACTTACAAGCCAGCAAGCTTCCTCACCAAAAAACTGAATCCTTTGACAGGAAACTCTGTTGCTCATGTCAAAAACTCTTTTGACTTTATCAAAAAGAGAAAACAGATTCGCATTCAACCCTAAGACTTTATAGTAAGTTTCGATGTAACATCTCTCTTTACTAAAGTCCCGATCTCTGATACAATTGATATTATTAAATCTTTTGCAAACTTCCGCTCCGAGGTCATACCTTTGATAGAGCACTGTCTCAATAATACTTACTACTCTTTTAACAACCAATTCTATGAACCAAGCTCAGGAGCAACAATGGGATATCCAAACTCACCTGTTATAGCCAACATCTTTATGGAACATCTAGAAACGAAAATGTTCAAACATTCCAAGCTTGAACCGGAAATTTGGTTTCGTTACGTGGACGACACTTTTGTCATCTGGCGACATAGACTAAATGAACTAAATAAGTTTCTCGATTTCATCAATGAATTACAGCTTAATATCCAATTCACCATGGAAATTGAACAAAACGGAAAATTGCCTTTCTTGGACGTACTAGTTTACAAAAACTCAGATAATACATTAGGACATGAAGTTTGCAGAAAACCCACCCATACAAACCGATAGCTACATGCTTCCTCTCACCACCGCCTATCTCAAAAACAATCGGTCATCAACTCCCTTGTATACAGAGCTGTCTCCATAACGAATAACTGTAATTTACAAAAGGAATTAAAAAACGCTGAACAGATCCTAATACAGAACGATTACACAATCAAACAAATTGATAAAGCAATAAGAAAGTACACCCAAGAAAACGATTCAAAACAACCTAATAAAGAAAAAGAGAGAATCACGACCACCGCCCTACCCTACATCCAAGGTGTCACAGAACAAATAGGAAGAATTCTCAACAAACACAAAATCCAAACGATATTTAAACCACGTGCGAAAAAGGACAACTTCTAAACAACAGTAAAGACAAAAAGGCACCTCTCAGTGATCCAGGAGTATATAAAATCCTTTATTCTTGTGGCAAAATCTATATTGGAGAAACCGAGATAGCGGTGAGCCATCGTATAAAAAAACAAGAAAGTAAAGTCCAGCTAAAAACACTTCACGCAATCAGCACTAGCTGAACATCATATCGAAACAGGATATAACATTTTATTTGATGAAACAACCGTCATCGCAAAAACACACAATATTTTTCCAAGAAAATATAGAGAGGCAATTGAAATCTTAAAACACTCTAGTAACATCAATAGACACAACGGTTATAATACCAATCCGATTTGGCTTTCCGTCCTCTCAGATTTTTTAAATAAGATTTGATTGGCCAATCAGGTGCGTCCTGTCTATATGGTGGGGCCCTCTGGCCACTCAGAGGCATCGTAGAGATTATACATTCAAACAACATAACCTGATACCTCAGTTTCAGGTCAGCCCTGAAAAAGTGAACTGCAATGTTCATGAAATGTCTGCAAAATTCGTAGTTTTATACACGATTAACACCCGAAATATCTCTTATATCATAATGAATCATCGTGAAGGTATTAAATCTATTATTAAAATACTATGTCAGGCAACAATCTGTTCATTATTTATTGTAAGTTTATTTACTAATACAGATTTTTGTCATTTTGAAACCAGCATATTGAGTTTTTCTATTTAAAACATTTAAAATAACTTACTAAAATCCTTTCCTTATGATAGATAATCAGAGAACAAGAAATATTTATTTTATAAACAACTTCATAAACTAATTCACAACCTGACTACTTATCAACAATTGTCTGCCATTTTTATACTAAACTGACAGACTTTTTAGTTATTTAAATAAATTTTAAAAAAAATACGGAGTGAGGCTTAAAAGACCACTGCATCCAAAATCAAAGGCATTACAGCTAAGGCTCCATCAAGAAAATTTGAATTTTTTTTTGAATGGCTGCTCACTCTTGAAAATGACAAAATCTCGGGTTTGTCAGTAAAAGTTTCTATAAAGATCTATGGTAGCTCATTTATGAAAAAGCATAAAAAATATATATTACCAAGCAATTTAGAAGTATTTCAACTGCAAAAAGTAAATCTTTTGGTTGAAAATTGACGAAAATCTGTTTTTGTTTATAACATTCATTTAATTAAATATTAAATTAATTCACCTGACGAAGTATCTATATGTACGGTTCTTTTTGAGTCTTTCGCAGTCAATTTCGTAAAAAATCTACATTAATTTGATGAAAAAACGTCTTTGAGTTATGAATATTTTTATAACATTTCCATAAAATGAAAAATGATTCTTCTTTGATAATATACCACGATGGAAACACATTTGTTTAAAGTTATTTAATATTCATTTCTATGAAAGTCCCAAATCTGCTGATTTAAAATTGAAGAAAATCTGTATTTTCTATAAAATTAATACATTCCCCCCTAAATTTTGAATGGAAATTGGGGAAGGAGAGGAAAAAGCGTTTGCCCAAAAAAGTCGCCTAGAAAAACGTTCACCTTAAATAGGAAAACTACAAAAAAAAAACAAATTTAATCTTCTGTATGAGCTTAAATGTGACTACCTTTGCAAGACAATAATTACTTTAGATTGCTTTGGAAATGATGTAAAATATCTTGAAATGTTTTGAATTACTTCGAAAATTTCTAAACTCTGTCCAAATACTATGCATCATCTAAATTTTGTCTGAAAACAATAAAAACTCATAAATATTCTGTTAAAATCTTTAAAATTTTTTAGAAATCTTTAAAGTATATGAAAATTATTTCTTTGCAGTATATTTCTTGAGAAAAAAAAGAAAAACGAAAGAAAAAAAAGACAATGCAGAAAAAAATATGCTCCCCATTACATATTTTTAAAGCAAATGGTTCTGTAAGGCCCTGACAGGAAAAATGAAAAGCAGGAATAGATTTTACTTTACATTTGATGACGAACAGCGCTATTGTCAATTAAAAACTGAATGGACTATTATTAGCCTAATAAAATGTAGTTATAATTTCACCATATATGAAATTTATGACAATACTAGTTGTTCGTCATAAAAAGCAAAAAGATGAGTTATTCGAAATGGTCAAGTCCAGAGTGACACGAAAGAATCTAATTATGCCTTTATTTTGGCCGTTGGTGTTTCCCCGGACCATTTTCTTGAAAAATGAATCGTGGGTAGTATGTTTTTTCTTCTTCTTTTTATTTTTTTCTCTTTTTGCGTTTTTCTTTTGTTTTTCTCTTAAGAAACCTACTGCAAATCATTGTTCTGCAAAGCTAGCCTCATCTAAGCTCATTGCAGGGGATTTGGTTTTTTAATATTAGACTTACTATGTAAGGTGAACGTTTTTTTCGGAGCGAACGCTTTTTGGAGAGAAAATAATGTCCTCTTTTTCCACAATTTCCATTTGGAATGTTTTTTTTGGGGGGGGGGGGGTCTGGATATTTTTCGGTAATACTATGCTGTGCTGTCACAAGTGGTACACAGATTATATGTTAAGATATATCTTAAAAGGATTTTTAGGTTAATTTCAGATTGGTATATGGCATTATAGAGACGATGATTTTCCCTTCAAACGATATATTCACGCAGCGTTTCTTCGAGAATTTGCATACCTTATCAAATATCCAATTTTTTAATTTCCTAATTTTAATCTCTTTAAATAAAAAATGCGACTTTCAATCCGAACTCCCATTTTCTGTCAGGTGTAAAAGCATCTTATTATATGCAAAAACAATTCATTAAGGTTATACCATGCGAAAATATAAATTATATGTTTCAAATTAAACACCCGACGGCATTGACATGTTCTCAGTAGTAATTTTTTTATTAGTTATGTGAGTTCATACAAATTTATAATTATAGTCATTAGAAATGAAGATGATGATTAATAGAAAGATAAGCATTTGAATGGGACGAAGTTCCCGCTATAATGATAATGAGTGAAAGAAATAAGAGGCTGTAATTATCTTAGAAAAAAAGTCACTCAACTGAACGACGGGGAGAAAAAGGGTTTTTTCGATGAGAGTATGTTTTCAGTATAAATCATTGGTGAGTATTAAAAACGTATAAAAGTAAAAAAGTGCCTCTCTTCCTTGTCACATAGAGAATATTTTGTAGAATGAATGGATGATTTCAGAAATTTCTCAAAATACACTCATTATTTCAGTTGATATTAGATTTTGAATAAAGAAGCATGTCATTTATGTCAACTTATTTGAAATTATCAAAATTTCAATAAAAAAAGTGCCGAAAGTTTTTGGTAATTTGTGATAATTTTAGAGGTGATTTATGGTAACTTGCCAAAAATAGTCCAAAGTTCAATCAAAATTTTCTTATTATTTTCGTGAAAATTTAGAGAAATTTTTGGTCATTTATGGTAATTTTATGCGTAAATATAGTAACTTACCATGAATTAGGCAAAATTGTTTTTTTTTTAAATTTCATACATTTCCGGATATTTGAGAAATCTTTCGTTAATTTACGGCAATCTTTGACTTAATTTACAGTAACTTAAGCATATAAGAATATAGATAAGATAAGAAAAAGCACTTAAGAAATTTCTGTAAATATTCGGAAACTTTTGGTACTTTTCTGTACACTATAAAGAAAATCTGGTGAAAATTACGTGAGATCCGTAAAATAGCACCGTCCGTCAGAGTAAATTTACGTATTTTTGTAAATTTAACCTGACGGTTGTTGTGATTTTACGACAACTGTGTAAAATTACATCGACCAGCGAGGGATATAAAGGGACCCTCGTCCAGCGATGAAAAACCGCATTATAAGTCGGAGGAATTTTCCGAAGGGAAGTTGAAATACTCAGTTCAGTGAGTATTTTATTCAGAAAATTCACATATAAACAAACTTATAGCGCTAAATATATAATATGAAAATAATTAATATTTTCACATGTGCATATAAATATAACCTGCAAAATCATGCTGCATAATGAAACGTGGTCGGGTTGCCGGTAGTGTGGCTTTCATGGGAAATTAGCGCCTTTTTATATCTTTATAACTTGCGGACGAAAACGATTACTTGTAATCTTTTTCTGCATGGTGAAGCCCAGTGAAGCAAATTATTTGATCTACGATAAGTCTATTTCAGTTATTATTATTTATACATATACGGTCACATTTATTTTGTGGTTTTACACTTTTTGGAGGTATCCATAACCTCACTTTGTTTCCATAACCAGAATTTCCCATCCATAACCTGAGTTTTACATCCACGCTGCTTCTTATTAATACAGAAGCAGAATGTACAATTCATAACTAGATGGAATTTTTATGTTCATGCATAGAAATTTACAGTGCAGCCGTAATTTTCATTCTAGACGTAATTTTACAGCGTCCATCGAAGGTCCCTTCATGTCCATCGCCCAGCGATGTAAAATTCCCAGAAATTTCTTACAGTGTAACTGGTAACAAAGCTGGGCGAGTTACCGACTGCCGGTAGTTTCTTAACTGCAAGTAAGAGACATCGCGCGATGGCGTTATCGCATTTGAGTTTCTAATAAAAACAGGTGAGAATCCAAATTCTCCTAGGTATTCAAAAATCCTATAAATTTTCTGTTTCTGCAAATTGTTGATGAAATTTGTTAATGGAACAAAGTCAGTTAATATAAAAATAATGTTTTAAAATGTTTTTTCCAAATATCAACTTTGCTATTAAAAGAACATTTTTAATATTCAAAAATCGGTGCTCACAAACGTCTTTAAAATTAAGTCAATTTTCATTTTTTTTTATGCTAAAATTTGATACAAATCGAAAGCTCTAGACAAATTTGTTCCGAAAAACTTTTTTAGCCACCTGCGTGGATTGATTAAAATTGTATTCAAGAATGTGGATTATTTTCCACATTATTAGCTGTAAATAATTTCTAATAGATTTTTAATGAAATTCTTTCATTAGATGAGTTTACTGAGCCCATGTGAATTAAATTGCAAAAAACGATGATGCTTGCTAAATGTCTGCTACTTTTGGAAGAGACTGGCATGCAAATTATTCCTAGCTCCTACCCCGAGTGCTTGAGATTTGAATATTAAAAGACTATTTGGATTTTTTATTATTAAAGGCCCTGTCGCAGGAATCCATCAAAGTTCACTCAGTCTCTTTAAATTTTAAGAGAAAACTGATATTTAAATCAAAATCCATACCAAAATTTGTATTTTAATTTTTTTATTAATTGGTTCGACCTTCTTAAATTTTAATAACTGCGGTACATATAAAATCGGCTCAAGTTGGTTTGAAACTTGGTATATGTGCCTTATTGCCAACATGTTTGAAAAAATTGTTTTATGAACGAAATAGAAAATTTGGTTCCAAAAATTAAATATTTAGATGAGTGGGATATGCTGATTGGAAAGACGGAAAGTGGTGTCAAATGTATAGTAAGAATTTTTTTAATGTTCGGTTTTAATCTACTTATTTTAGATCCACCTAACAGTCTATTGCGAATTTTTTTGAATCCTAAGTTTATACGCTGAAATTACATTTGAAATTTTTTGAGATTAGGAATTACTAACATTCCTATCTGGATTAATCCATCTAAACAAAAAATTTTCCATGTTCTTTTCAATTAGAAAAGATAATTTATACAAAATTCGAAAAAATAATGTTTTTAAACATAAACTAATAAAAGCAATATCATTAATGTTTTGTTTAACTTTGGATTGAAGTTAAGTGACTTCCTGCACATATTTTATGGAACGTCCACCAATTACGTAAAGATGGTTTTTGACATTTTAGAACCCCATTTGTAAGGATTCTTAAGATTTTTGTGACACGTCTCCCTTCTTATATAAGTTTTTATATTTTTCACTTAACACATCGACAATGTATTAATTATTTTTACTATGAACGAGATATCAAACGACTTCAAAGAATATAACAAGATTTAAAAGCTTTTCAGTGAATCTAAAGGATTTGAACAGATTTTTTAGAGCTGTTTAGGAATTTCATAAATTTTTAAAGGAATTCAAAATATTAAGGGGATTATACAATTTTATAGGTGTTTCAAACGACAGACAAAATCTTAATTTTTCAAGGGATTTTACAATATTTTGATGGACTTAAAAGATTCTCATGGATTTAAAAGATATTTAAAACGATGTCCGCAAATTAAAAATAATACTTAGAAATTTTCAGACATGCCGAAGCCTTTTCACAAATTTTAAATGATATAAGGGTATTTTAGTGCTTGTTCGTAGAATTGAATGGACTTGAAGGAATGCTAAAACATTTCAGGATAATTCAAATGATTTTAAGTGACTCTAACGAATTTTAAGATATGTTAAGAGGCTTCGAAGTTTTCACTGGATTTCAAAACATTTTAAGAGCTTTCTGAATTTCCGAATTATAGATGCAATAAAATTAACTACCTTTAAAATTTTTTCGGTTCAATTATGGAAAACAATTCGATGTGAAGGCATCATGAAGTCAAAAAAATCTCCTTTAAAACTTAAATAGAAAGTTAAAATTATGACGATGTGCGAATAACTGATGTTTTATAAAAACCGTTTCTCTGCATCAGCAATCTAAATTACTACACTATTTATATAAATTAAACAATGTCGCGTATCCAAATATTAAAGGTGATTTCGTAAGCCTTCAAAAGAACGAATTTCAAACGATACCGAATATTATAAAGGATTTTAGAGGATTTCTAGGGATTTTAATGGATTAAAAAATATTTGACTGAATCTGCTGATATTTTAAGGAATTTCAAAGATTTCAAGGAATCTGTTAATGTTTTGAAATATGTTACGAAATTTCATGGCTATGAACGGAATTTCACCAAATTTAAATTTATTGTATTTATTTTTTATTTTTATACAAACAGAATTAATTAACATTTAATAAATAAACAGGCATTCCGCATGAATTTCGTATTACTCATTATTAATAAAATTCAATAATATTTATAATATTATTATACATATTTACAGTAAAAAAAGTCCGATTTCCTTCAAAGCTTCTTTGAAAATCAGTTCTAACAACGTAAAAGAATAATAATAATAATAATATAATATAATATAATATAATAATATAATAATAATAATAATAATAATAATATTATTAATAATTTATATTTTAATGATAAATTTAGAGTTCAATTAAAGAAGTGGATTTTTTAATTTTCCACATCTTCAACCAGTTGTTATGCTTGAAAGTCATTTTGCTTCAAAACGATGAAAGTTCAATTGTTTACACCTTTATCTTTAAATGATTATACCTTCCTTTGTTTACGCCTGGTGTCAATGCTTAATGGAAATATACTGTACCACTTTCCAGATGCAATAGTTTTCTCCAAAAAAAATCAGAAATAGTAGATAATTATTCCAAAACAAAACAAGCTTTTGTGAATTAAATTTATATTTGGATTAAAATTAAGATTAAATTAAATTTTCAATGATTGAAAAAATTGGTATATTCCTAAAGGCGGATGGCATACAACTGTGTACGTCCATCTGTGCACGTACAAGACCACAGGAGCCCATCTGTGCACGTAGAAATTTTTACGTGCGCAGTTGTGCTTGCACCATCTGTGCAGGTGCAAAGTTGACCAACTAACAACTGTGCACATTGAAATTTTGACTTGAAAAGTTGTTCGAATATCATCTGTGCACGTGAACAGTTGTCACTTGTCCAACTGTGCACGCGAAAAGATGTCACATGCCCAAACGTGCACGGGCACATATCCCAGCGAAATCACGGTAAAATTTCAGCCATAACCACGTCTCACAACCGTGAGACCAAGGACGACCGCCTTCTGCATTTTTCCCGCAACAGTCTTAGCATATTGTTCACATGCAGGAATGCTTTTTAGGTTATTAACCAGCGAAAGTTTGGCATTTTAAAGAGCGCCGATGATAATGAGGATTAATTTAACAGAATATTCCGAGTACAATCATCGCAACTCCCTTACAAGGTCGCTATACCTCTCTTTCTTTTCATTATCCTTGACTATGATGTTTTTGTTAGCTAGTGCGAAAAATTTGATAACGAACATGGTTCGCTTCTCGAAGTCAAGGAGAACTATGTCAGGCCTCGAGTGTGCAATAGAAACAATTGTCAAGAATATAAATTTCCAGTATATGCGGAACTTCACATTATCGACAATTAACTCTATTTCCCAAGGAGCGTTTAGCGTAGCGATATCAAGGTTAGTGCCGCCTTGTGCCTTTGTATGTAGGTCGTTCCTGCATAAGTTGGACAACTAGATAGTATGTGTCCTAGATGCTCGAGGAGTTCATGGCACGCCCTGCAGCTATCATCGGGAATGTCTTGGCTCAAAATGTAGCGAAGGTATGTTAAGGTGGAAATGACA
>JAAAKG020138220.1:0-12691 GCA_010014905.2 Druon quercuslanigerum
ATTAAAAAAAAAAATTGAAAAAATCAACATTTTTTTCGCTATTTGCAGCTCTATAAAAATTTAAACAAACAAAAATTCAAAAATCGGCCTCGACAGTTTTCTTAAGAATTCATAGTTGAATTTTTTCAAAAAAATTCATTAAAAATCGATTAAGAATTGGGACCTACAGGTTATTTTGAACATCGTTTTTTCATTTCGCCCCACTGTGCGACGCCACGTTGAGTACGATATCATAAATACTCGGTGGCATTCATCCGATACTTTCAAACTTAGGAAAAAATTTTCTTGAAACTCGATGTATTAGACACAATTTTTAAACGTACTAAAGTGATTTGAAATTAAATCAATATTTAAGAAAAATTCTTTTCTATGCCTATGCAGAGGATGCAGCCGCCCATATAATGACGTGGTAGCTATCTAACAAGCTACATTTAAAAATGGTTACTGTATCCAACGGACTTAGATGGTCTATCATTCTGATCAGATGTACTAACCAACTATTTCTAAACCAATAAAAAATGGATGTGTCAACCAATCATTTTTCTGAGTGTGCAATGGCTGGAATTCAAAAGATCGTGCCTCCCTAGACATTTTTTGCGATACTAGTGTTCAATATTTGGAATCTGAGTATATATGCTGTGGTTTACTTTAAAAAGGATAGCAAAGTTGTTTAAGAAAATTATACAATTATTTCGGAGGACTTGGAGCATAATACGAAAGCAGTTCCTCTTTCTATGTAGAGAATTCTAGACATTTTTCGCACGAGCGAAGCGAGAGAGATAAGTCAAGTGTGCTAAAAATCACCTTTCACACAATATCGAATAGTATTTTACACCATGAAAGCCGAAAAATCATGTCAAAGTTGATATTTTGAGGTTAGAGTGGTATAACATACTTTATTTCATGGACGGTGCAGCCTCTTAAAAGATTTGACGGAAATTTCTTTTACTTTTCGTAGAAATTCCACTAAATTTCCGTCTGCTAATTGCCGCCTACAATGGACCTAGGAAGTTCCTAGAAAACACTATAATATTTGAATTGGTCGCACTCCCATCATTACTGGAAAGATCCGTCTTTATACATAACGTTTCGAATGGACCAAATGTAAGTCATACATCTTCCTCGAGCAAGTTAGGTTCCAAAGATAGACTGCCCGCACCTTATCTACTTTTCTTATGATCCGTAATTGTACAACAAATTGCAAGTGCACCATGTCTAAGAAGTAAATCTTTCACGAGGAAGTTGAGTTATAAATAAAGATTGGTCATACCCAATCCTTTTTTCTCATGACCCGCCATTGCACAACTTCCAAGTGCACCTGGTCTAAACAATACATCTTCCTCGAGGACGCTAGATTCTAAATGAATATTGCTAGCATCCATCCTGTTTCCTCGTGGGTCGTGCTTGTACAACAATTTCCGAGTGCACAAGGTCTAAAATATACATTTTCTTTGAGGTAATTAGGTTTTAAATGAGGATTAACCGCACCCAAAACATTCTTCTTATGACATGACATGACATGACATGACAAGTTCTCGTAGAATACTTGGTAAATTACCTGGTGTTCGATCCGGCGCACTTGCGTCGTCGAATTACCATTTAGGGTTGTTTTGGCTATTGGCAAATTAAAATTTTTTTTTAAGTTCTCGCTGATGTTGACTTGAACGACCTGGCGCACGATCAGGCGTACCCAATTAGAGATGTGTCGGCTAATGGAAAACCTAAGATCTTAGTTTTCATTGAGAGCTAATGTTTTCTAACACTTGTATGTTCTTACGAACATTTATTTGTGCGGGATAAGCATGAGATAAGAGTGAATTATATTGTTGATTTTGAGTATATTTGAAATAAAGCATGTTTAAAAAAAACTCTCTTAAATTATTGAAAAAATAAGTAATTGCAGTTTGATCTAAATAATGTCTAAGAGATGTGTCTTAAGAACACTTCTCTCTATACAAATTCTAATAGGAATAATTAGCAAGAATGCTTAAGAGCTAAACTTTATGTTTGTTCTTGAATAAAACTTAAATCACAAAATCTCGGATTTCAGCACAAGTTTGGTTTGATATGAAAACAAGCAAATGGAAGCGCAACTCGGCAGGAGAAAAAAGGTGAAAGAGTTGCTGGTCTTGCTTCAAGATTCATACTCAAACTTTCAAGTCCATTGAGTGCTCACTGACAGCTTAATTGCCCTGATAAATATTGTTAAAAACTTAACTCGTTAGCACGAAATGTTGAAACTAAAAACGTAAGTATGGTAAATGGGTTGATCGCTCAATATACAAAGACGCCATCTCAACCCCTGTACAAATGGAAACTTTGTCAATGCAAATTCTACGAGAATCAGAAACTTCCTTCATTTTCAGAAGAGCTTCAGGCTTTTTGCTTCTCTCGACGATCTGATAAAGATTTAATTCTGTTGACTCAGTTTACACATTTCTATCCTTATTTCCTTACTCATTTTCAGCGTGTCAAATAATTTTATACACATAGAGACATATGAATAATTAAATAACCAATTGCTAACCAATTTTTATTGCAGTAAAATTCTCAATATAAGTCTCACAGGATGGCCCCTGAAAAGAAAAACATGTTTCTGGAAATTCCTCGGTTACCAAACATTGTTCCTAGTCATACGAATTAAAACTTTCATACATAAAAAATGTTCAATTCAAATATTTAATACTTTATGAAAAAGTCAGAGTAATCAAAGCATTAGAACTCTTTAAAATTTAAAGTATTTGAAATTAAAATTAAATATTTTTATTTGAAGCCATCATGTTATAAGCCAATTACGCCCCCATAAAAGTTAGCGTTAAGATAGCCCTTTCCCATACTATCCAGCTAGCGCCAGTTAATTATTTCCACATATAACCACTGAACAATGCACAATGTATTTCACTAATTGCATAGTTTCAGCTACAACCATATCAATAAGCAAAATTCCAGCCCTGAACATAAATCACGAAGTAAAAGAAGCAAATTAAGATTTGGTGCCCCCAAAAATCTAAGGTTAAATATGACTTGGCCTTCGAGGAATTTAAAAGATCTAGAAAAAAACCGAAGAATATTC
This sequence comes from Druon quercuslanigerum, assembly GCA_010014905.2. Classification (NCBI taxonomy): domain Eukaryota; kingdom Metazoa; phylum Arthropoda; class Insecta; order Hymenoptera; family Cynipidae; genus Druon; species Druon quercuslanigerum. Next base: position 3,074 of record JAAAKG020138220.1, read on the forward strand.
GGTCAGTGATCACCATCATTATCAAAAGACATTTACTTTATAGTACGTTCTCTCATCTTTTCGGTAGAGGGCTTGCAGACGCTCACTTTTCAGGGGGCTCTTATATGCTTATAACATTTAGTGCTTTCGAATGAAATATCTTATATCACTCATTTCCTAAGCTTCGTATGGATTTACAAATATTACACATGATTTAAAATTTTTCGGGGATTTTTAGTAAATTTAAGAGACTTCAAAGAAGCTTAAAGAAAATAATGATATTAATATTAATAATAAGGAAATCGAATCCTGCACTTGACCCCCATCGTGAACTTGACTGCAACCTAATCCGTCAATGTTGGGGTAACAACCAGGCTTTGTCCAATATGTCGGGGCAGAATGCCCTCATCAGACCACTTAAATGCATTATAAAAATGGGACCGTGACTGATGATATATACCGGGACAACCCCGTGCAAAAACTTTTCCTACAAATATAAAAAGCAACTCTAACCAAAAATGCCTTTGACATCGTGGGCAGTAACCATCTTAGGCCTGTGACAACTTTTTGGATAATACAGTGAACCCTAGAGACAGGTCCCCCTGACATACAATTTTAAAGAATTAACGCTGAGCCGCAATTGGGAGTAAAAGGAGCTGCGAGGGGTGAACGGCGGTCGCTCTGCCGTGAACAAACAAAAGCGTTTTCTATGAAACGGCACTCTATCTGTGTAATTCCCCACTTTCTCTAGCCCCTAGTCTCAGAGTTTCACTGCAGTGTTATTTAACAGATTATATTTCTATATTTTAATTGATGATCTTAGGTTTATTGGCCAGGGAATATTTAATTATTAATTTTAGATGTTAAATTTATTTTTCTACTGGTCTATATCAATATTATTAAAGTATTGATAAATCTTAAGATTGTGAAAAAAATGTCTCTATCTACGCTGGGATCTCAGTTGGCAAGAGAATCAGACCGGAAATCTGAAGGTCCTGGGTTCAGATCCCAGCTGAGATATATTTCTATAATTTGTAAAGAAATTAATAAAAAAAGGGGATTTCTTAGGATTTCGATTAATATGCGATTCTGAAGAATATCCTTGAATTTCGAAAGCTTTGAATTAAAAAAGATTTCACCGAATTTGAATGGATTTATTTCGATTTCCATGCATTTCTTTAGATTTAAGAGTTCTTAAAAGCTCTCAAGGCATTCCTAAACATTTTTCAGGGCTTAATAAAGTATCGCTGGATTTCGTGGAGTTTTACATGCTTTTTAGAGGGATTTTATTGGATTTTAACGGAGTCTAAATATTTGGCAGACTACGTCAAGTGTTCCAACCTAGCATTATTTTTTTTTAGATCGGGTTAAATATTGGCCGAATTATAGTCCTAGTGGACCTATATCAGTTCACCGAACCATAGGTTTTTTTTATCGAACAGTTGTCAATATAAAGGGGCCTGAAGTTTTCACTTCTTCAGAAGGTTCTTATCTTCACGTTAGTGTAACTTCTTTTAGAATGATCCGATTGGAATTTTATTAAGTGTTTTGAAAAGCTTTTTTAATTATTTAAAGACTATTATAACAATATATATTATTGATACATTTTATAAACATATATTTTTGAAAATCAAAGTTGAAATTAATTAAAAATTTTTTTTTTCTATTTTTAAAAATATCTTTTTTTATACTCTTTAAAATCATGTAGAATAAAAAATATGGCAGAAATTTTTTCTTGCTCAAATTAAAATTTGTACGCTCACATCAGACCCTTCGTATGCATGCCTGAGCGCTGTGGAAATTTAACGTGTTACACTAAAGCGTCAAAATATAAATTTAACCAAGAAAACATTCGTGGCCGACTTTTTATCCTACATGATTTCAAAGACTATAAAACAGCTATTTTTGAAGTAGAACTTTTTTTCGAATACGGGTTATATCGTTTATATCGTTATAAGAGTCTTGAATTACATGAAAAGAGTTTTCCAAAACACTAAAATAAAAGTCCATTCGGAGCATCCTAACAGAAGTTACACTAACGTGAAGCTGAAGAAACGCGTGTAAAGTGAAAACTTCTGGCCCCTGTGTATGACAACCGGTTGATAAATTTACCGAATGCTTGTTAGAATAATGTAGGTCCGCTATGGCTCATTCCAGCCAAGTTTCAAACCGATTATATTTCAAGACGTATCAAAAGGAATCATATAAGGCATTAAAATCTTTTGTAGGATTTCTAAAATATAATGGACTTTCAATTTTTCTTTATTCTAAGAAAAGCAATTTTTAAATTGATAATAAAAAAGGGAATTAGGTCGTTAAAGACAATATTACCCGACAAACCCTACCAAATACTTTTTTTTACACCAGAAACTTCCAAAACTGGTTATGTTCAAATTAATAATGGCCTAACAAATTTCATAATACTAAAAAAGCATTAAGAAACTTCGAAGTAAATATTTTCAAATTGAAACTTTTAATGGTACTATACTTTAGTTTCTTGGTTACAAAAATGTCATTTAAAGTGGTTCGACAGATTTTATTTTTAAAAACGGAGATTTCTGTAAAAAAACATCCACTGCCATTTTTAACTGTCAAAATAAAAGAATTTGAAATATTGCCAACCTTTATAGTTTAATTATTTTATAATCGTAGAAGATTATAGATTTTAATTTGAAGCTTTGAAAATAATGAATTAAAACTTAATTGAAACATTAAAAATTAAACAGTTCCATACTTCATTTAAAGTCGAAATATTATTAAGTTAGGAAAATAAAACTAAATTATTATGCACTATATATTGTAAACATGTACACTATGTTATTAAACTTTATAATTTTAATCTGAAGTGCAAACGCAAGAACTTATTCAAAGTCAAAGATGAAGTCGAAACTAACGCTTTCTATAATAAACTTTTAAATTGACATTGAAGAAAAAGGCGCAAGACAGAAAAACGAGAAAAGCGAGCGAAAGTTTAGGACCTTCAATTTGGACAAACGAAATGAAGGAAATTCCAACAATCATGGATCGTAATTTCTGCCACCCGCACTCTGTAAATATGCACCCTGTAAATGAATTTCCTCATAAGGAACAAAAAGAAAGGATTAGATAGTAAAGTTTTGTTCATAGCAGCAATATGTTGAGCGATACTTTATCGTTCCTATAAATTCTTTTACATGTTTCGAGTAGTGGTGAAAATTTCCAATAAGCTCGGAAATTGAAAATTTAATGGCGCGTGTAAAAGTATCAGTAAATTGTATAAGAAACCACTTAACCTGAGGAATTACAAGTTTTAGTGGATGAATGTTTTATGACAGAATTTTATGGAGAAAATCAAACCGTTAACGATATCATGTCCCAGGATTATTAAATGCTTGTATTTGTAGGAATATTTTTTTTATTATACTGTCTAACAGCATCAGCTATTCTATTGTAACAGCATCGGATATTCTCCCCACTTCTTCGTCTAGGCATGGGCCTTAGCGTGGCAAGGTTGTTTAACGCATCCCTTGTGTAGGGAGTCAGTCTGATTTCTACCTCTTAGCAGTAAAGATCAAGAATCATTCAAGAATTCCCGTCTCACTGTTCAGACACTTAAACAAAGAAACGCGACACTATCACTCGACACTCGTAATTAGGATAAACTGGCGTTTCACGCATATAGGGAAAATCTTAGAACACAATACAACACACAAACAAAGAACCATCAGGCCCGCTCTCCTAGTTCCAAATTCCTTAGAAACTGGTATGTGACAGCCAACGCCACTCGCACATAACACACTAAAAAGCAATGCATGCAACAGGAACCCTTGGGACCGGTGATCAACTACCGCATTCCTTAACAGCCGATACGAGCTTGTTGATTGTATTGTAACCCTCAAATTGCTTCACTAACACAAGTGCGTGCCATCACCTTATTATGGATCAACACAGAGAGGCAACATATCAGCGAGGCAACGAGCAGCGATAGAAAACTTTAAACCTCTCTCTCAGGAAAAAATAGATTATCCGCACCGTAGAAGTTCTCAATGGGCACGATGACGTTGGTGTACACGACTTCTTCAAAACTGTTAAGCGTGCTAAGCACAGATGCTCTTAACTTAACCTACTACTTGATTACATCATAGCTTAAAAAATTATTGGGAATGCTAAAAGAGCAATTTGTTCCATAAATAGTTATGATGACCTGTACAGTACCCTTAGGACGAATCTAACAACTACAGCTCATCTGGAAACTTGTAGAAGCAGATTAGAAGTTATGCGGCAAAATGATGATACTGTGCAAAATAATAATCAAAGACACCTCGACTGCCACAACCCCACAACAACAGACTGCCGATGAGAAGCACGGGACCACCAACAGTACGAAACCAGCAGCCGCAAACGCGGAAACAATCCTCCACCGTTCCGAACAATGGATTGCCCTTAAAGAAAAGAATTCAAATAACCGGAAGTTAGGAGTACTCTGGATATGGGAATTTACAAAACCCATTAGAATATTACAAAGTAACAGAAGAAGAGCAAAACCATATCGATAACTACGAGGATTCTGCAGAGTGGCAGCAATTAGCGGAAGATTACAGTTCATACATGAAAGACACTCAGACGGAACTTCCTACGGATTGTTAGTAGATTCCAGAGCTGCGATAAATCTAATAAAGAAATCGGAAAATCCAGAAGAAAAGACACCATTTGACATGAAAAAACATGAAAAAGTCAAATCAAGCGGTAAGAATACCATATGTAGAAAAACTGCATCTCTTCCATATAATTGATGACGATTTCCCCTTAACAGAGTAAGGTATCATCAGGCTGCCTTTTTCGAACGCCTTTGATAGATACAATTTAACTTAGGACTTCCACTACGTAGACAAGAAAAAGTTACCCTTTTATAAGGACGGTACATTTTTACCTGGTAATACAGCACAAATAACCGAGGTAAGAGTATTCGACAAAGATCAAGGCATTTAAATAAAAAATTACAAATTAATCCCAAACGGTTTTTACAAAATAGAAAATCAATAGTTAGTTGTACCCTGTATAATTATGAGAAAGACATGTTGATAATACCAGAAAAAATCGAGTACGAAGCAATAGAGCAAATTAAATAGACGAATAGAATGAGCGCTACTTCAGAAAAAAAAAGCTAGGTAAAAAGGATTTAATATTTATTAAGCAAGACTAGATTGAAGCGCGTAGAAAAAGTGGAAGCTCCTAATTTTTGAAAAATAATAGCGGGGTACAGTGATATTTACAACCTCTAAGGGGACCCGTTTCCATGTGCTGATTTAGTGGAACATGAAATAGTTTTAAAAACCGGAAAAATAGTATCAAATAAAAGTTCAAATGCATGAATTGCAGGAAAAAAGTCATAAGAGGCTCACAATCACCCTTCAAATCACTACTTTGGATTGTCCCGAAAAAGGAAGATGCGTCTGGTAAGAAGAAATAACGAATAGTAATCGATTTCCTCAAGGTAAACGAAGACACAGAACAAGATGCTTATCCTCTGCCCCTCAATAAAGACATTTTGGGCCAATTAGGGAATGCAAAATTCTTTTCATCCTTCGAGCTCAGCTCTGGGTTTCGCTAAATCCCAACAAGTGAGACCTCAAAAAAGTAAACGGCATTTTCAACACCAGAAGGACATTTTTAATTTAATGGAATGCCCTTTGGATTCAAAAATGCTCTTATTACTTTCCAAAGGAAGATAGAGAATGCCTTAAAAGGATTGGTAAAAAAGATTTTTTGTTTACCTCGAAAATATCGTCGGATTCGGTTCAACTTTAAAAAAACACAACGAGAACCTTGTAAGCCTATTTGAAAGACTGGAGAAACGGGATTAAAACTTCAGCCTGACATTTGCGAGTATTTACGTCCGGAACTCGAATATTTAGGATATTTGTTAACTGAGGATGGCATAAAACCTAACCCCGCAAAAATACAGGCAGAGCGAGTTTTAAACCACCACAGAATTTCACCCAAGTTCAGAGTTTTTTTGGACTTGCAGGGCATTATAGAAAATTTATTAAAAATTTATGTTAAATTTGTAAGCCTCTTACAAATATAACACAGAAGGAGACACCTTCTGACTGGTCAACAAATTGTCAAGAATCTTTTGACCAAGTAAAAGAATAATTATGCTCAGCACCGCTTTTGAGGTTTCCAAACTATAAGGAGAAATTCACTTTAACGACAGACGCATCTAATTACGGATTAGGTGCAGTATTATGCCAAAACGGTCACCTCTGTTGTTACATATTAAGGACATAAAAAGCTCAGATTAATTGTGATATAACGGAGAAGGAACTATTAGCAATAATTTGGACATGCAAAGGGTTCAGGCAGTAAATTCTTGGGAAAAAGTTTACAATCTAAACGGAACATCAGTCATTAATATGGCTACCCAACGTGAAAAAATCTCTCTTCACGATTGTTAAGATGGATATTATGTTTGGAGAAATATCGTTACACTGTCGAACACGTAAAAGGAAAGAAAAATAAAGCCGCAGATTGTCTATCTATACTATTTCCAGTTCAACAGGAAGAAATAAAAGAAGAAGATTCTCTAAAAAATACACCAGAAGAAGTTGAGCTGGACGTGGAAGGAGGTCAGGAATTAATAGGACAAGAAAGAGCGAGCACGCCCAGGGAGGAGAATGTGTTACCAGAACCGTCACCAAGTTCTTTACGCCGTCGCATGGATTCATATCTACTCATCTCGGACAAGGAAGGGTTAACGGATAAATGATAAAATTTACACAAAGAATATAAAAAATGAATTACTAATAGGACACCCAGTAGAGAAAATTTGAAACCTAACGCAGGTGGAAAGCTGTGGCGAACCATATCCAAAGATCGGAAAGAAAGTCAAGCAACATTTCTAGATAAGTTACCTCAATTTAATGAGACAAAGTGGCTGCAAGTGTTATATAAGATAAATAAAGATGCCATGGTCTCCTAGTTATCTATTTCGCGCTACAACTTTATTCAACCAATAATCACCCCTCTAGCAAAAGACAAAATAAGGGACTACCTCAACTTCCTGAGCCACAAATATGAAGATCAGCGGTTTCTCACGTGTTACGTGCAACGTGCACAACATACTTAAGAGGAAAAGCGAGAAATCTTAAGAGAATGACACGGATCAATTACTGCTCAACACTTTGGCGAAAGCAAACCTATCGAAATAGCCAGATCCTTTGGAGAATGAAGAACAAGAAATCATTCATTTCATTAAACGATGTCCAGTATGCCAATTACAAAAGGCGGTAAGAATTAAAAGACAATGTGAAGCAATTATCTCAGAATGATTCGTTTCATTCCAAAAGATGTATGCGATTGCGTCACACCTCCTCTGCTATGAATGCCCTGAAGAATGTGAACTCAAACTGATCAATTCGCGTATAAAGCGTTTAGAGCATAAGAAAAATCGTCTTGATCAGCTGTTAAGTAGAACTCGTGTTAAGAGAAGATTTTTCTATTTTGTAGGAAACATTTCAAAAGAACTTTTTAGAACATTCAGTTCACAGGATATGTCCTACATTAATGAAGAACATGATGAATTGTTTAACACTCATAAAATATTGTCACAAAGCATATCCAATAAAACTAGAATCATTAAAATCTTATTAAACTCAGCATCTAATGATTTTAAGACTCTCGAATTGCATAGTCAGGAAACAGTTAACCGCCTAAACCAGCTAACGAACGGAACAAACCGAAACACCCAAAGCATCGCGATTTTAAACCAAATGACGGTCTGCATAATGATATTCGATGAGTTGAGTAAAGATATCAACTTGTTATTAGATGCAATAAATGACAGGAAAAGCGTGACAATTCACCATTAAGTTCTAACACTAGGAATCCTAATAAGTGAAATGAAAGAATTCGAAGATAAATTCAAAATTAAATACAACATCCCTTTAAAAAAGTCCAACTTTTAACATATTATCGACATATCAACAATTAACTTGGCTATTTCAAAGAATAGATTTATATTTACTAAGATTTATATTAGATTAAGAACGAATGTGAAAAGTGTCAGTGAAGAATGTAAATATTCCCCCTTTGATATTATTAACATTGCTTTTATATAAACTTATGTGTAGATCTATTTTGATCTTGCATGATCCAATTGATGTTAATGTGCTGTGTGAATCGGAAAAAGAGAAAATGAAAATTCAGGGTCCAACGAAAATTGTAAGGAAAGGCAAATATATACTGAACGGATTGAATATTGTATTGCAATTAAGTCCAACGAATGCTCTTGGCAAAGAAATTAACTATAGAAAGAACTTATCGCTACCATATACTGATGATCAACTAGATTCTATAAAAGATAAGTTAATACCAATAACTCAGGAAATTAGTTCCTTTAATTTGAGCAATCTGAAGTAATCGGTCAATGACATCGAGAGCGCAGTAGAAAAGTCAGTAGGGACAGACGAACACGTACCTGAAGTTAATATGCGACCTCTATATAAAGTATCAGATAGTTATCCAGCAGAATAAATTTATCAACGGTTTATCTGACAGATAAAGATTTCGGGTTGATCCACTGTATTTCATGTGTTGGATAGTTATCCTTCAGTTATATAGTGAGATATAGGGAATACTAGTACTTTTCTCGTTTTCCAGTCACTGACACTTCTATGACGTTGACGCTCCGCAGAAATAACGTCACCATTACATAACAGTTTGTTGCTGCTGTAAATCTGTGATACTATACAATTATTTTCTTAATTCCTGGGTTATTGAAAAATTTCCCCCGAAAACAACACCAATTAAATTTTATTTCAAAATTGCAGTTTTTTATTTTACTGTAGAAGAATATAAACGTAACCTGTCAATGGAACCTCACAACTTTTTCTTACGGTTTTATTTTATTTTTTGTTCTGTAATTTCGTAACAAACATATCAAGGACGTTAGAAATAGCCGAGCATAATTATAGTACAACGGAGATGAAAATATTAGCAATAGTTTGGACATGCAAAGGGTTGAAGCAGTACGTTCTTGGTAGAAAATTTACAATCCAGACGGACCATCATGCATTAATACGGCGACGGAACGTAAAAGAACATAGCTTTAGAAAAATTTCCTCCGAAAACAAAACCAACAAAATATTATTTCAAAAATGGAGCTTTTTATTTTTTTATTTTATTTAATTAATAAAAATTAATTCATTACTAAATTACTATGTTCCCACAAAACCTTGTGAAGCGCAACGAGCAACAAAGAGTAACCTGCAGTTACTATGTTAACAATGCCAACACGCATTGGAAGTTTCGAAATTGTATTTTGAGCAACCAACAAAATAAAAACACAAACGAGCGTAACCTACATATGCATCAAGATGTCAAAATGTGACACAGGGGAGTGGATATAACACATGACAGCCTCTCTAAATTTTTTGGAGTGATAATTTCACCCTATGCTCTGAGTGGACATTGCATCCACTCCGAAAGAGTGAGCAAGTCAATCCTTTGGGGTGAAAGCGTGAGGACATTTGTCACTTCAAATATGAGTGATAGCCCACTAAAATAAGAGGTGAACTTGCATACCTCCCAACCCTCACGTTAGAACCTCAGAGCTGCCAATAATTTAAAAATGATAAAATTTAAAAAATATATGCAAAT
>JAAAKG020138221.1:0-12691 GCA_010014905.2 Druon quercuslanigerum
AATGATTTACATTCACAATTAATATTCAGTTTTGAATATTTAACTTGACAATTTATTAAGTAAAAATGTTTCAGTTTGAAATTCTTCAATTTTGAAATAATTGAAGTAAAGTTTTAAAGAAAACGACTGGAAGAATTTTAATTTTTTAATTTCTGTGATTCAAATTGTACTTTTAATAACATTTATTTTGCAGTTAGTTTACTTTCTTCTTTTTTTATTTTAAGTCAGTTTGTCAGTTTGTTCAATCATCAATCGTGTACTTTTTCCATTTCAGGTAACAGATTATTTTTTAATAGAAAATAAAAATTTCGAATAACTACTTATTTTTTAACTTGAATTGTTTTTAAAGATACATAAATATCATTTTCCTAAGGTTAATGAGAAAATTAAAAAACATTTTAGAAGATTTCAGATGTCAAATCACAATTTTCAACAAAAAAGTTCGTTTTCAAACAAATATTTTAATTTTAAACCAAAGAAAATGAAGATTTAACGAAAAATATAAGACCTTTGACATTTTAAATAAAAAATACTATAATTCAAAATAAAAAAGTGGAAATCATTTAAAAAAGACAAATTTACTAACAAATAGTTGAATCCTCAACAAAAGAAAATTCAGAAAATCATATATATATAATATATAACCAGGTTAATAAACCAGATTAATAAATGTCTAATAAAAAAAAGATAAAAATTCTGCCAAAAGAGAGAAATTTTTAAACCAAATAGTCGAATTTTCAACAAAATTCATGAATTTGTAACTAAAAAAGATTTTTTAGTTAAGAAAGGAAAAAAATTAATCAAATTATAATTTAAAAGGAAAATAATTTTAATTTGAAAAAATAGCGAACAACTATTTAATTGTTTAATTGCTTTAAGGTTATACAAATATAATTTGACTGAGTTTTTTGAGAAATTAAAAAAAAATTTTGAAAATTTCATAGATATATCAAAAATGTATTTAAAAAATTTCAAAGATTTTTTTTTATTTTATAGGATTTTACAAAAGGTTAGACACATTTTGAGTCATTTTGAAATTTAATTTAAGTCAAATTTAAAAACATTTTCTAAATTTTCAGAAATCTTTCAAAATTTTAAAATATTTTTAATCTCTTTAACATTTCGAAATATCTTTTAAACTGTCTTGAATTATTCCTAAAATTGGGTAAAAATCTTCAAGATTAGTTTTCGACAATTTTGGAAATTCTTTGTGAGATTTTAAAATCTTCTAAATTCTTCATAAATAGTATCCAAAATTAATTTTTAAAAATAAAGAATCACTTAAAATCTTCCCAAAAATTTTAGGAAAATCTTTTAAAATTCACTATGTCGAAATATTTTAAAATATTTACATTTTATTTCGAAATGTTCAAAAAACTATATTTAAAATTTCTTTGAAATTTTGTAAAAGCGTCTAAACATATCTTAACAGCTTCTACATATTTTTCAAAAGTTTCTAAATATCTTGTAAAAACTTCTTAATATCTTTTAAAATTATACGGATTCGTAAACAAAATTTAAAAAATATTTTCAAAGTAAAAAAATGTCCTTTTTTACATTTTTTGAAAACTTCTACAATATTTTTCAAAAGCTTCTACATATTTTTTAAAATCTTTTAAATATTTTGTTTAAATTATTCGGATTCTTCCTAAAATTCTGAAAAAAATCTGCAAAATAAAGCAATTTTCCTTCAAATCTTCCATATTTTTTTATTTTTTTTTAAACCGAATGTGATAAAATAAAAACGATTTCTCTCATAATTGGCGTATTCTCTTGAAAAATTTCAAAATTCCTAAAAAGCTTTTCAATTTCTTGTTCTCAACCTTCCAAAATCTACATTTTTTTAAATATAAATTACTTTGTTTAAAATTTCTCGAAGTTTTAGGAAATCATTTGAATTTTTTTCAATATTTGTTTTAAATTAGTTTTTAAAAATTAATAACTTAAATTTTCCTAACATCTTAAGAAACATATTTAATGGCCTCAAAACCTACAAATGTTATAAAAAAGTAAAAATCTACATTTTCTTTAAAATGTGTCGGTACCGGTACCTTCTTTAATTATTAAAGAATCATTTATAATTTCCGCAGAAAAATTCAATTTCGGAGTTTCGGAAGAATGGATGAGTTTTTAGGTTAGATTTCAAAACAGTCTCCCAATAAGCCAAATCGAATTAAATATGAACGTACCATGAATTCGTACCACCAAAAAGCTTTTATTTAATATTTTTTGTATACAATTTCACAAATTAGAACCTATTTTGACTTAAAATTCCAACAAAAGGAACGAAAAACAACGTAAACAAACAATTCATACTTACTTTTAATGGTCACTTTCATCCTGTTTCTTAGGCGCACTCTCCTTACGGAATTTTAATTACAAAAAGCACCAATTATCCTTTTTCCGTATTTAACATAAAAATATAAAAATGTAATTATCCCCGCAAAAAATTTCACGAACCGATTTGACAAGAACAGATGTTCAACTTCAATGACTTCAAGGCCAGTGGGACAGCGCCTCTAGCGGCGAACCAATTTCCTTCTTCAAATTTCAAAAAATTCCAAATCACAATGTTTAGAAAATATAATATTATTAGTTATTATTATCCAATAATCATCAAGTATCTCGCTTCGACACTGTTTCGACCTTCTTTAATTTCAAGAGCATAACAATTAATGAAAATATTAATCCAAAAAATAAATCAGAGAGAAAGAGAGATTAGAATAAAAATTCAAAAATTCTAACCTCAATCATTTATATTTTTTTCATACTTTTACCTCCCCTTGTCATATGTTTAACAAATTTCAGTATTAAAAACCGGTGAAATATAATCCCCGTTACCGAAATCTGTGGAATTTCCCCAGACGACTCGTCAGCGAAAATTTTCTGCGCAGAGAAAAAAAACTGGAGACGCAGTTTGTGCTTTTGTAGCTGCCATTGTCGTTCGAACATTCGATTGTGTATGGCGTTCGGAGCGCAGAAATTTGAACGACAGAGAAACCTCGCGAAACCCTGCAATATTTTACCCGTTTTTCCTCAAATTCCAACAAAAGTTGGAAACTAGAACCAAGTTTCAAAGTGTTTCGTGAAGTCGTGGAAGTGAAATTGAAGAACTTTTTTAAGAGGTTAGAAAATGCCCTTGACCTGAGTAGCGGCGCGCCGCTGGAGTGTTGGATTTCCCAAAGAATCAACGTGGTGTTTTCGATGAAATAAAAGAGCTCCTTCCCCATCAAGAGAAAAATTTCTGCTCCAGGTGGAATTGAGCGCTAGTTTCTGTCAAGAAAAGTGTAAGTGAAAGATGGTAGCCTGGGTTTAAAAGGGGAACATTTTGGTCCCGAGCACCTGCCAAATTTCGACATGGCGGGTTTCCGAGAAGAGGACAAGGCCCTTTTCCCGATCCAGAGTATATCCTCGATCGTGCAGATATTTCAGAACCAGCTGGAAAACAGTTCGGAGCCAGATCTGGTTTTGCTCTCGATTTTGGTGGGAGCGGTTGAAAATTCCCTAACCTGCAATCGTGCATCTGCGTCGCAGGATTCGACTGTTTATGATGAACCCAAATTGCCAGCCGTTGAATTTGAGATTGCGGAGGCTCTCTACACAAAATTTCAGGCGGTGATAAAAGGCGCGGTGGATTTGTCGGCTTTTGATTCAAAATATGCTACGAGGGAGCTGGTGAAGAAAGTTTCGGATGTCATATGGAACTCGTTGACGAGAAGCTACTACAAGGACAGAGCACACCTGCAGAGTCTTTATAGTTATTTGACGGCTAATAAGCTTGATTGCTTCGGTGTCGCTTTTGCGGTGGTTGCAGGATGTCAGGTTTTGGGATTCAAGGACGTGCACTTGGCCATGTCGGAGGATCATGCATGGGTCGTTTATGGCGAAAATGGATCAGAAACGGCCGAGGTTACGTGGCATGGTATGTTTTTAAACTCTCATTATTGACATATTTTTAGGAAAAATTCGAGTGTAGAAAGCGTACCTCTTTTTATTTGTAAAGCTAATTTTAGGTTTTGAGTTTAAGTTTCAAGTATTAATGTAGTCTTGATTTCGAAATGTCAAAACATTGTTTGTACGTGTTTGTTTTCTGCTCATTGATAACAATTTTTGGAGAGGAAACAGGCGTTATACTTGACCCAGATACTGTGAAAAGGCTGGGGATTTTGTTCATTGAGAAACAACTGCGCATTTAATTCAATGGCCAGGATTCCCCAAGGGATTTTCAATTGATTTCGGCATAATTTAATGGAGTTTAAAATTATTTGAGGCATTTTAAGTTATTTAAAAAGATTCTTAGGAGATTTTTAAATTTATTTCAGCAACGTAATGTGATTTTAAAGATTTTAGTTTAGTTAAAAAGATTGCGAGAGATTTTCAATTGATTTTAGCAATTTAATGTGATTCCAAAATGATTTTAAAGATTTAAGATTATTCTAAAAAATTGCCAGGGAATTTGAAATAAATTAGGGTACTTAACAAAGATTCCAAGGTATCTTGGCTTTGTTTAAGCAATTAAATGGGATTCCAAATTTTTTAAAAGGTTTAAGGCATTTAAAACAATTCCTTTGGATATTTTTAATTGATTTCTAAGAAATTCCCTAGGGATTTTTAATAAATTAGGGCAAATTAATCCAAATTATTTTAAAGATTGTAGGTTATTTTAAAACATTTCCAAGAAATTTTAACATTTATTTCAGTAATGCAATGAGACCACTTATTTTCAACTTTAATTGTTTTTAAAATGATATAAATATCATTTTCTTAAGGTTATTGAGAAAATTCAAAAACATTTTAGAAGATTTCAAATGTCAAATCACAATTTTCAACAAAAAAGTTCGTTTTCAAACAAATCTCTGAACTTTTAACCAAAGAAGATGATTTCTGAACGAAAAATAGAAGACCTTTGACATTTTAAATCAAAAATACTTTGATTCAGAAAAATTTTAATAAATTTCTGATAAAAAAAGATAAAAATTCTACCAGAAGAGAGACATTTTCAAACTAAACAGTCGAATTTTCAACAAAATAAATAAAGTATTTGTAAATAAAACAGATTTTTTAGTCAAGAAAGAAAAAAAAAAATTAAGGCAAATTTTAATTTAAACGGAAATTAATTTTAATTTGAAAAAAATAGCGAACAACTATTTAATTTTGTATTTTAATTATTTATTTGCTTTAAGGTTATATAAATATAATTTTACTGAGTTTCTCAACAAAATACAAACATTTTTGTAAAGTTTAAAGATATATAAAAAAAAGTATTTTAAAAATTTCAAAGAATTTTTTTTATTTTATAGGATTTTACAAAAGGTTAGCCACATTTTGAGTCAATTTGAAAGATATTCTGTACTGTTTGACACTTGAAATAAATTTAAAAATATTTTCTTAATTTTCGGAAATCTTTCAAAATATTAAAATATTTTTAATCTCTTCAAAACTTCGAAATATCTTTCAAACTGTCTTGAATTATTCCTAAAATTAGGTTTGTGAGATTTTAAAACCTTTTTAAATAGTATCCAAAATTAATTTTTAAAAATAAAGAATCACTTAAATATTCCCAGGAATTTTAGGAAAAATTTTTAAAATTCACTGAGTTGAAACATTTTATTTCGAAATGTTCAAAAAACTATATTTAAAGTTTTTTGAATTTTTTTAAAAGCGTCTAAACACATTTTTAACAACTTCTAAGTATTTTTCAAAAGTTTCCAAATATCTTTTAAAATTATTCGGATTTGTCCACAAATTTTGAAAAATATCTGCAAAGTAAAAAAAATTCCTTCAAATCTATATTTAAAGTTTTTTTTACATTTTTTGAAAAATTCTAAAATATTTTTTTTAAACTTCTAAATATTTTTCAAAATCTTCTAAATATTTTGTTTAAATTATTCGGATTTTCCCTAAAATTTTGAAAAAATTCTGCAAAATGAAGAAATTTTCCTTCAGATCTTCCATATTCGTGTTAGGTAATTTTTAAAACCTTTTAGAATCTTTTAAAATTTTCAATTGACTTCCGGTATATATTAATGGAGATTTAAATGATTTGAAGCCTTTTAAGTTATTCAAAAAGATTCAAATGAGATTTTTAAATTCATTTCAGCAACATAAAGGTATTTTCATTATTTTAGTATATTTAAAAAGATTGCAAGAGATTTTTAATTGATTTTAGCAATTTAATGGGATTCCAAATGATTTTAAAGATTTGAGAATATACTAAAAAAATTCCCAAGGGATTTGAAATAAATTAGGATACTTAACAAAGATTCCAAGGTATCTTGGGTTGGTTTAAGCAATTAAATGGGATTCCAAATTATTTTAAAGATTGAAGGCAATTAAACAAATTCCCACGGATTTTTTAAATTGATTTCCAAGAAATTCCCAAGGGATTTTTAATAAATTAGGGCATTTAAAAAGTTTAAAGAAATTTGTAATTAGTTTTATCATTTTAATGGTATTCTAAATTATTTTAAAGATTGTAGTGTATTTTTAAACATTTCCAAGTAATTTTAAGATTTATTTCAGTAATATAATGCGATTTGAATTAAATTATGATATTTAAAAAGGCTTTAAGAGATTTTTAATTGCTTTTTGCAATTTAATGGAATTCGAAAGAATTTGTATAATCTTATGATATTTTTTTAAATTCTCAAGGAATTTTCTATTGATTTCACTAATTTAATGGAATTTCAAAGGAGTTTCAAGCTTTTAGGGCCTCTAGAAATTTTTCAATTGATTTCGGTAATTTAATTGGATTTCAAATGACTAAACATTTTAGAATATTCTAACAAATTCCCAAGGTATTTTTAAATCAATTAGAGTATTTAAAAATTTCAAAGGAATTTTTAATTAGTTTTATCAAATTAGTGGGATTCCAAATTATTCTAAAGATATTCGGGTATTTTTGAAAATTCCTAAGGAATTAAAAAAATTATTTCAGTATTCTAATGAGATTTGAAATAATTTACGGTATTTACAAATATTGCAAGAGATTTTGAATTGATTTTCGCAATTTAATGGAATTCTAATAAATTAATCTCAAAGGTGATTAAAGAATTAAGGGTATTTTAAAAAACGCACAAGAAATTTTTGAATTGATTTCAGTAATTTAATGGAATTTCGAAATAGCGGAAATAAATTGGGGCATTTAAAAAGAATCAAATAGATTTTTAATTGATTTTAGCAATTTAATGGGATTCCAAAGAATTTGTAAAATTTTAGGGTATTTAAAAAGATTTTCAATTGATTTTAGTATGCAATTTAATGGGGAGTTATTAAAAAATGCACAAGAAATTTTTGAATTGATTTCAGTAATTTAATGGGATTTCGAAGGAGCTAGAATAAATTAGGCTATTTAAAAAGAATAAAAGAGAATGTCAGTTGATTTTAGGGACTCTAAATGATTTGAAAGATTTTCGGATATTCTAAAAAATTCTCAAGGAATTTAAATTAAATTGGTATAAAAAGATTCCAAATTACTTTAAAGATTTTTGAGGGTATTTAAAAAAATTAACAAGGAATTTTTAATTTATTTTTAGTAATTTAATGGTATTATAGGTGATTTAAAAATATTTTAGGGTGTTGTAACAAATTACAAGGAATTTCCTTATTGGTCTTAGAAATTTAATTAGAGCTCCAAAGATTTTCAAATATTATAGGGTATTTTTTTTAAATCCCAAGGAATTTTTTGGTTGATTTCATTAATTTAATGAGATTTCAAAGGATTTGAAATATTTTAGGCTATTGCAAAATATTCCAAAGAATTTTCAATTTATTTTAGCAGCATAATGGGATTACAAATAATTTTCAAAATATTAAGGTATTTTTAAAACTTCCCAGGGGATTTGAAATAAATTAGGGTATATTAAAAGATTCCAAAAGATTTTCAATTTGTTTTAGCAATTTAATGAGATTCCAAATTCTTTTTAAGATTTTATGATATTTTTAAAAATTTTCAAGGAATTTCAAAATTGATTTTTGTAATCTAATGAGATTTGAAGTAAATTAGGCTATTTAAAAAGAAAACACGAGATTTTCTGTTGATTTTAGGAATTTAAATGATTTGAAAGATTTTTTAGGGTATTTAAAAAAATTCCCAAGGAATTTTAAATTCATTTTAGTAATTTAATGAGATTTCAGGTGATTTAAAAATATTTTTAGGGTGTTGTAAAAAATTACAAGGAATTTTCTTATTGGTCTTAGAAATTTAATTAGAGCTCCAAAGATTTTGAAATATTATAGGGTATTTTTTTTAAATCCCAAGGATTTTTGTTTGTTGATTTTGTTATTTTGATGAGATTTCCAAGGGTTTTAAATAGTTTAGGCTATTGCAAAATATTTCAGAGAATTTTCAATTTATTTTAGCAACATAATGGGATTACAAATAATTTTCAAAATTTTCAGATATTTTTAAAAATTCCCAGAGGATTTGAAATAAATTAGGGTATATTAAAAGATTTTCAATTTGTTTTAGCAATTTAATGAGATTCCAAATTCTTGTTAAGATTTTATGATATTTTAAAAATTTTTCAAGGAATTTCAAAATTGATTTTTGTAATCTAATGAGATTTGAAGTAAATTAGGCTATTTAAAAAGAAAACACGAGATTTTCTGTTGATTTTAGGAATTTAAATGATTTGAAAGATTTTTTAGGGTATTTAAAAAAATTCCCAAGGAATTTTAAATTCATTTTAGTAATTTAATGAGATTTCAGGTGATTTAAAAATATTTTTAGGGTGTTGTAAAAAATTACAAGGAATTTTCTTATTGGTCTTAGAAATTTAATTAGAGCTCCAAAGATTTTGAAATATTATAGGGTATTTTTTTTAAATCCCAAGGATTTTTGTTTGTTGATTTTGTTATTTTGATGAGATTTCCAAGGGTTTTAAATAGTTTAGGCTATTGCAAAATATTTCAGAGAATTTTCAATTTATTTTAGCAACATAATGGGATTACAAATAATTTTCAAAATTTTCAGGTATTTTTAAAAATTCCCAGAGGATTTGAAATAAATTAGGGTATATTAAAAGATTTTCAATTGGTTTCAGCAATTTATTGAGATTCCAAATTATTTTCAAGATTTTATGGTATTTTAAAATTTTTTCAAGAAATTTAAAAATTGATTTCAGTAATCTAATGAGGTTTTTAAGTAAATTAGAGTATTTAAAAAGATTCCAAGGAATTTTCCATTTATTTGAGCAATTTCATTGGATTTCCAAAAAATTTGAAACATGGGGTATTTTTTAAAATTCGCAAATAAATTTCAATTGGTTTCAGTAACATGTAATGGGATTTCAAATGATTTAAAATGTTTTAGGGCATTGTAAAAAGTTACAAGGTATTTGCAATTGATTTTAGCAATTTAATGGTAAGTCCAAACAATGAAAAAAATTTGAGCATATTTTAAAGGATTTAAAATATTTTAGAGTATCTTAACAGATTCCAATAAGTTTTCAATTTTTTCAGTATTTTGAGAATTTTGCGGGAAGTTTTTTATTGATTTCAATAATTTAATGGGATACCAGTGGATTTTAAAGATCTTACGGTATTAACAAAATTTCAAAGACATTTTCAGTTTATTTAATTAAATTAATGGAATCTCAAAGCATTTAAAATATTTTAGTCTATTTTAAAAGATTCCAAGGAGTTTTAAATTTGTTTCATTTAATGGGATTTGGAAAATTTTGAGAATAGTAAAAGATTCTAAGGAATTTTTATTTAAATTTAGCAATGTAATGGGCATCCAAATAATTTATAAAATTTTAGGGTATTACAAAAAATCCAAGGAATTTTCAATTGATTTTATCAAATAAAGGGCCTGCTATACTTCAAAGCATTTTAAAAGATGATTTCAAGGAATTATAAATTGATTTCAATAATTTAATGGGATTTCATAAGATTTGAAAGAATGTAGGGTTTTTAAAAAAATCTCAAAGAATTTATTTATTGATTCAGTAGCTTCAGTAATTTAATAGGGTTTAAAAATATTGTAAATATTTTAGGGTGTTTTAAAAAATTGCAAGTCATTTCCGAAAGCTTGCCATAATTTCGAGGGATTTGAGAAGCTTTAAAATGATTAGGAAAATTTTAGGGAATTTTAAAAGAGTACAACGAATTTTTAACTGATATCAAGTTGAAAGAATTTTAAAGAATTTGAAATATTTTGTCGTATTTTAAAACTATGCATGGCATTTTTATTATATTTTAAAAAGTTAAAAGGCGTTTCAAAGGATTAGAATTATTTTAGGGAATTGGAAAATCTTCGAAAGAATATTGAATTAATTCGATCAATATGAAGGATTTTTAAATCATTTCAAATATTTTTGGATATTTTAAAATATTCCAAGGCAGTTTCAAAATTTCTTAAAAGTTTCAAGAATTTAAATAATTTCAAGGGATTTTAACAAAATTTGCATGCGATTGTAAAGAATTTTTGAGAATTTTATAAGATGTGGGTAATTTTTACCTCAAAAGATCTAAATTATTTTAGGGTATTTTTAAAAATTCCTAGGAATTTTCAAGGGTTTTAAAAAGTTTCAAGGGATTTCAAAGGTTTGGAAATAATACAGGGTGTTGTCAAAACTTCCAAGGTATTTTCAAGAACTTTACAAAATATCAAGGGATAACAAAAGATTTTTTAAGAATTTTGAAATATTTTAGGGTTTTTAAGAATTTTACAGAAATTAAAAATTTATTTCAGTAATTTAATGGAGTTTTAAAACATTTTAAATATTTTGGGGTACTTAAAAATATTGCAAGACATTTCCAAGATCTTGAAAAAGTTTCAAGGTATTTCAAAATATTAAAAATATTTAGGGTATCTTAAAAAGGGTTTTAATTATTTTAATGGATTTCAAAACATTTGGATGCGATCTTAAATATTTTCTTAGAATTTCGGAAGATATGGAACAGACTTTTCAGAAACTGTTCTGCTGAATTCTTATTAATTTACCCTTAATTCTTTGTAATTGCTTTGAATTATTCTACGTTCACTGAATTCTACTCAATTCAATGGATTATTTTGCGTTTTTTTAGTTTTTAAGTAATTCTTCATAAAGTCTTTGAAACTGACGTTGAACTTTTCATCATTTCATAAAATCCGTTTAAGTTTCCTTGAATTTTTCTCAACTCATTTTAAACTTGCTGAACTCAATTAATTTTTTTCATATTTTTAAATTGTTTTTAATTCACCTGAATTTTCATGACTTTCAGAGAATTCTTTTCATTTCCCTCAAATTTCTCTAATTTTACTCAAATTTTACTAAAATAGACAGAACTTTCTCGATTTTTGAATGAATTTATCTTGGATTGTTTTGAAGTCTTGTGAATCGATTTTTTTTAATTCAAAAGAACATTAGTTATATTAGTTAATTAGATAAATTATTAAAAAGACGTTGAACATGGAATTAAAAAATATATATGATTTAGATCTTGGAAATTACCAAAATAAGTATAATTACCAAATCGGGAAATTTTAAATTATTCATTTGGTTTTAAGCTTACAACATTTAAGATTAATATTTTAAGAGGGTGCTCACTGGGCTGGATTTTTTTTTACATTTTTGGAACTTTTGGAAATCCACCTGATGCGTGAATTTATTTTTTTAGATATATTATTTTATTATTATATAATGATTGTTTACGTTGCATGGTTCTTTCGGATGTATAAATATTAAATATTAGCTTTAAATTAGTTTCTTAGATTTTCCTGAAAAGAACTGATCAAATTGCTTCTAGTAATTACAGAAAATTTAAATTTATCTACCATTTATACTGTTTAACAATCATAATGTTGCTAAAATTTATTCTTTTTAAATTGAAAGAATTCGGTTCTTTTATTCACAATTAGTTCTTCCAATACAATTGTAGTGCTTATAAACTTGAGTTATATTTAGAATTGAATAAATATGTAAATTCTAAAAGTGAGGCGACGAAGAAAGGAAGAAGATTATAAAAGATGAAGTGGAAGAAGATTAGAATACAAAAGAGACAGATGTGGAAGTTTTCTAGAATATATCGGCGACTTTTATCAATGATATTAAAAAATTTTTTTGACAAAACTAATCTGAAAATGTTTTCGAATTTCTATAAGCAAGTTAGATTTTTTGTTACAAGAATTGACATGCGTGTGAAGTTGGCCCCCCACATTGAAATTTTAGAATTTTTTTCTAGAGTTCTGACATCCTTTTCAATATTTCTATAGTTCCTGATAACTTTTAGAAATAGTTCTGGCGCATCAGTGGACTAAAAGTGGATTTTTCGAAATCGGGGGCTAAGTTCACGTTCCCCCCCACTTTTCGAAAAATAAACCTGATACTGATACTTTTCCTGATACTTTCCTGATACTTTTTAAAAAAAGTTACCCAAAATTTGACCCAAAAAAAATTTTCAAAAAAAATAGCCAGCCCCTCACTTTTTAGAAAATTAACTTTTTCTTTATTATTCCTATAGTTCCATTAGAGTTCTACAGTTCTACAAACAAATAATTTCAAAAAACTTGAAAACTCAAAAGTTACAAAATTTTGACAAACACGCATTTGCAGAGAAATAGTTCTACAAAAAAGACTAATAACATTTTTCCTTAAAGTCAAAATCCAAAAAATTACAACACTTTAACTATACCCAAAAATTTTGAAATTCAAAATTTTGAGAGTGCTGGGAGTTCTGATCGGAGTTCTGTTAGCCCCCCGAATAG